>JBBPKT010001098.1:0-11003 GCA_038089395.1 Pulveroboletus frians
TATGGCGGGGGTTGTGGTGTACTATGCTTACTTTGCGAGATGCTCGTCGATATGTACTAGCACGGGTGCGATCGATCGTGGGATTAGATATGGGGATCCTGCGAGGCGAACGCGCGGTGTTGTATTTCCCATTCGAGGGCATGTGGACGTTGCGGGGAGCGCGGAACCGAAGGGTGTGCTTTCATTGAAATTTTCATTGAAATTGTTTGTTTGGTTGCGTAGAATTTTTTTTTTTTCTTTGGCAAGATCGGCTCCGCTGGATCCGAGCGTCCACTGACAGAGTGGGTGTCGTCTGAGAGTGCCAGCGTTCCGCACGCTTACCGTAGTGGGGGAGTGAGCGGCAACGTCGCTTGGACAATCTGACATGTACAGGCCGACCCCGATCGTCCCTTCTTCCTCACGCGCTGTCTCGATGGATTTCTGATCGGCTGCTAGAAACGCATACTTCCATTTTTGAATTCATAGAGACGACAAACGAAAAAGCGGATATCGACGTCGTTTCCGTTATGTGATTTAGCTGTACTGGCCATCCTCCAATGACAGCTCTCGAATACGGATGGGCTGGTGATGCACCCGTGAAGCAATGACGTTACACAGCTGGGAAAGGGGGGCTTATCGTGTGTTGGTCTGTCCGACCTCTGCCCCAACTCGATCCTGGTCGTGAAATGGCGTGTATCAGTCGAAAATCGTGGCCCCCTCTATCAACGGCTTCACCACGCTGACCTTGCCCCCGTGGGAAGGGGTATATCATGTGGAGCAAGAAGCCCGAGCAACGGGCCTTGAAATTCAGACAGATGGGCCAGGGTGGGACCTTTTACAGACCGTTTGATGGTTTTCAGGACCATCTTCAACGACCTTTGTCGTCGATGCTTTCAAATCGCGCCAACGACACCGTGGCCGTGCATGGGCTTCGGCTGCGGGAATGGGAAATGGAAGTATGACCGGTGGAGCCATGTAAGAATGCATATGTACATCATCCCTGCGCTCCCAAGTGTGTCAGGCGAGGTTAACCGCAGCACGCTGTATGAATCACATGGACAACTCACTCTTCGAGGGCGGCCTACCTTCATTCGTTCATATTGGTCACCGCCGCAGGCCACAGGCTCTCAGCCGGCCAGTGACGCAGCTCAACAATCCACGGTCAAGGAAGCGTTACCTGTACTAACGTCACAGTGGTGAGGTCCCCGTCCACTCTCCCCTCTCTCCTTACATGCGCCGCTCTCGAGTTTCGCTGGGGCCACTCCGCTCGGTAACGCCCCTAGTCCCCAGCCCCTAACTACCCTCTTCTGTACCACCACGTCGCGATGTAGGATGGGAGCACGCCGTGTCCCTATGTCCGAATGATGGTAGGGATGAATGTCTACAATTACTCACGTTTGATGTCGGCTGAGAAGCTCGTTTACAAAGTCAGTCGCACGCTTGCGGAGGGTTGTTTTACTGTATCTTTTTTAAAATCATCCAACGCTTTTTTACCGACTGGTCTTCTTGCGTGCCCGCCGATGATCGCGGGATGAGCTGATTGTGTTATTGTGGCTTTGATCTAAATTGTGTATCGATAATCAATACCGAGGGGCTGTGTTCAAGAGACCCTGCAGTGGACATCACATGGGTTACGCACCAGTCTCGCAATGGGTAGATGAAAAAGACCACCAACTTGGCGTTGCGGAACCCGTGAACCCTATACGCGACGAGGGGTGTAAAACTGTTGACCCACAAAACAAAACAAATGACGGATGACTCAACGGGTCAGTAGCACACGAAGGACATGTGAGCGAGCTGACACAGCGCAGTGCGGTGGGAGTGTAGGCTTTGTCAACGACCCGAAGCGACTTGACCAGCCTTACTCACGGGAGCCTAAGCATAACACCATCGTAATCAGGCCGGCATCAGTGTCCTGTGGCTGATTGTCTGAATGTTGAGTATTTCATCCTGAGCTGGATGCCGCTACGTCATACACAACGTCCATGTCTCTCGTGGATGATTGTGGGTGGCCACCGGTCACCCTCCACTAATGGGAACGTCCTCTGTATTCTGGAAAGACGCTCTTTGTTAGACGTTGCATGCGAGAGTAGGCTTGGGTGGTGTGCGATGATCGTGGTATACGGCAAGCAGGTGAGAAGCACCCCTGCTCGTTTCCTTTTTTGTGCAAGACCAGGGCCTTTTTTGCACCTGTCGAGTCGAGGTATAGTATCGAGTTCAAATAGATGGTCCAGCTGGCGGATTCGAGCTGTGGTATCCTATAAGTGTTAATACACTATACTACGATACGATATCGTCTACTGCGATCGCCATGAATGAATGTGCTGGCCGGCATACTCGGCCGAGCATAGTTTGTACTTGTTTGGTTCTAATGGCTATTGTCGCTGCAATGCAACACATTCGACGTGTCTGTGGTACACGAGCGAGCGAGAACGCTGGAAAGCTTGCAGATGGCTCATTAAAATCATTCGAATGTTTGGCATCGCTGACATGCCAATCGTGCAGCGTGGTCACGATAAAATGACAGTGGGATAATTTTTTTACTGACATACTAGCAACATACGCTTGGAAAATCGGAAGCTTGACGGTGTGCCACCAAATGACTGGACGTAGCTTCGTAGGAATTGTTCGTCGATGGTTGCCCCTGAGTGTTCTTGTAACTGAACCCTCGTTGGGCATTATGTATTTGGCAAAGGCTTTGCTTGTTACCCTGCGCGGCGGTGGCCTTCACAAAATCGTGCACGCTTGGAACTGTCCATGCCCCCACCTAACAAAAGAGCGAAGCTTGGCTCCGAAGTCCATCACCGGTTCACTTTCGCCAACGCACAGGACATAAAAAGGGTCCTCCAAACTACCCAGGATCCAAATGCACTTTCAAAAGGTCCGTGGTCTGATTGTGATCATCGTTTCGTTCCTTACCCTCCATGCAGCACTCTCCGCGCTGCGATCAAAGTTGTCCCTGACACCAGGCGAGACGATAGCCCCGCACGATGAACGGCTCTGCTTGGCCAAGCTTTGGATGGAGAGCTCACCTGCCGCTCAGGACCTCTTCGACGTTTGGGGAACAGTCAACGACGTACGTCTTGACTTGAATGCGTTGATGTGAATTAAGCCTACCTTCCAGATGTCGATCCAAGCTCTCGTCACGTCGCTGTTCGCTTCCTTGCTCTCATTATTCTCAAACCACCTTCCTGATCACTCCTATGGCATCCCCATCATAAAAGCAATCCTTTCTCCGCGATGGCTACAAAAGTTAAAATTTTACATCAGTGGCAGTCATAATGAACAGATTCTTGCCACGCTTAAATTATTTAATGCTATTTCGACATTCGGGAGTGGGCGAGAACGCAAGTCGGTCTTTGAGGCCTTTCCGTGGGACAACAAGGTATTCTACCGCAATACCTTGGCCTTCTGTCACTTATTTGGGCATAGTGTCTACCGAAGTTACTTCACATGCGTAGAAGGGGAAAGCAGAGTGAAGGAGATGACTGCCTTGTCCGGCCCGGTGAGCCTCGGTCGCAATGCGAGCTCAGGTTATACTCATTGGGATGGTGGAGACATCCGCACGTATTATGTCTTGTTCATTTTGTCTATGGTAGACCGCGATACCGCACCATCGGTCAAGATAGCATTCCTGGAGCAACGGCGCGAGGTGTTCACAAGCATATTCAAAGGCCTCGTTCAAGACCAGTACACCGTTATACAAAAGGTTCTTCAAGTGTGTTGGGAGGGCGTTTGTTCAGATCCGAAAATCAGGAGGACTACGAAACTGGGATTGTTTAGTGAGGTGACGATCTCGCACGTGGGTCTTGTCCGGATTTTTGGCATTGTTCGTGTTTGACAGAATGAACTAGCTTTTGAAGTTGTATGATCGCGCTGTTAGTGAAGGACTAGGAGGAGAGCACGTCCCAGCCGATATTGTCCATCATTTCCTCTTGGCTATATGCACGCATCCCGGACAAGGCATCTGTTTCAGAGACCGCGGGTGGTACCCTCGCGAGACTGACGAGGACGAGTTCGCCAACCCAGAGGACATCGAAGTTACTGGTCGAAAAGGTGCACGCGGGGGCAAGATATACAATAAGATCCTAGCGAATATACTGCGGACGTTGAAAGTGAACGAGGATCCTCGAGAACAAGAGCTAGCGCTCAAAATAACCGCAGCATGTCCAGAGCTCGTCTCCGGGTAAGTGCATCGTTCATTCTAGGGCCAACTGAATCGACGCTTTCCAGATATTGGTCTGCAGCTTCACTCACTCTCGAACCTCGTCTTTCTTCGAAATGGATTGCCAACATCTGTTTCGCAGCACAGGTCCTCTCTCATGCGGTCCCTGTGCACTCGTTTCTCTTGCCGGGCAGCAACGAGCTTTACAATCCTACTCCGCCGCCGCTTTCAACCATCATGGGGAATATACTTCCCTCAGCGGGCACGAAGGCACTCTTGACGAAAGGGTTACAGGCGTCTCCACTTGTTCAGCACTGCACTGCACTTGCCCTAGCTAAATGCTTGCAGAAGTTTGCTGAGGTAGTACGCGTGTTCAAGATGGTGGAGGATGCATTAGAGGAAGACAAGGAAGAGGGCCAATGGAGTCGCCAACGAAGAGAAGTCGAAAAGGAAGTAAGGCGACGTGTACCGGAATTCCAAGTCATCGTGGCATTTTCCCAGCATGCTTTAGCGACGGCTTCTTCGAATACGACCAAGCACGCCTTGTTGAGTGAGAGCTCACAGAGGCTTCTTTGGCTGTACCAAGAACACCTACCGGACGTTGTCGCTGAAGCTAGGTTCGAAGTTGGAAAGTTGGTGCTAAACTTGGCCGAGGGATCTTTTGCCTCGTTTTCCGGGGCTTACGGGTCCGGTCCAACGAAGCAGGAAGACCAACGGAAAGAAGCCTCTACAGCATTGCAGGAGGTGAAGCATCTACATGTGCTCCGTCTACTAAGGAGAAGTGACCAGTTTACGTGGGCTGGCAAGGTTGGTGAGTGAGACTATCCTACTGTGCTATCGCCTAAAATAGTTGCTCGGGCTCTAGCCTCTTCGTCGCATACATATCTTTATGTTCTCTTGAAGACGTTCTGCAATAGCCGCGTGCGTGCCCTTCACACAACGTTAAGGGAACTGTTGCAGCACGTTCTTTCCGAGACTGTGCTATTCCAAGAGGACCCGAGTGAAGTGGACATCTGGCTTACTGCTCTGTCCTTTCATTTCGTATGCAGAGGACAAGGTACCGAAGCACCCGATGGTACACCGCTTACGGACGAAGTCGACGCCACGGTGACTTTCGTGGACGACTGTGCGCAGCGGTGTCTCAAGACCCCATATCGTTACATAGAAGCGATGTCTGCCCTGGTACAAAGGTCTAGTTCCATTCCCGGGATTGACCGAGGAGGCCTGTTTGCTAGCCCATTGGTTATGACGGTACTCGAGCAGGTGGTGACAAAAGTGGGTGGGGGACTAATGACACCGTCAGATGCGCTTGCGGTCTTCAGATTCGTTCGTCGATTGCTGGTAACGCTTGCGGCCAAGCAGGACGATCATGAATACCGCAACCTGCTCGCGATACTGGATCAACTGGACAGTTGCGTTGCCATTGGCCAACCATTCTCCGATCAGCCGAGTATTCGTTTTGGGATAAGGCGTGAGCTGTCGATCGCGAGAGCCTGTCTTTGTCACCTCCGTGACGAGCACGGACCTCGTGCGATCGAGGGATCGAGTGATGAGGCGATTGCGATCTTCCTCCAAGGGATCGAACAGGTCCCCGTTCGTGAGTGCTATTTCCTGGTCTGTGAAATGAACTGTGTTGTTGATTGGCCGCTACTACCACTGTCCCGGATCTAGCCCCATCGGAGAGTGCTCGCATGACGAACGCTTTCGAGTTGGTGGACTGGCTTCGTTTAGCAGATGTCAAGCCCTCTCCTACCGACATCTTTCGTCTTGCTTCCGTCGTTCGGCGATTCTACGAGCCAGCACTATTGGCTCTCGTCGACTATCTCCATCCGACTAGTGGTCACTTGTGGGACTCGGGAATCATAACGTCTTTGACGGACTGGTGAGTGGTGCTTTGTCTCGCCCTGATTGTCTGATGAATGGTACCGGACAGGCCTCCGGTCGACGGTACATTCGGCTGGCTGTACTTCCATTGTACTCTTTTGCAGCTTCAGGACAAACAAACGCGAGGTATACTTTTGACAGCGCTCTATAGGCATCCTGTCACTCTGAATCGTCTCGAGCATGCGATTCGTCTTGTTACCCACGGCATTGCTGCCTCAATGGGTCGCCACGAGCTCACTGCTGCACTACTCTCGCTCTTATCTGACATACTGGTCAGAGCGCGGGAAAACTTGAGCGACCACGACTTACGACGACTCAAGGGAGCTGTCGTCCAGTGTGAAACTATCCAAGGGCTTTGCGTATCACAAGATGTCGTAGACAAAGTCCATGAAGGTATTGTCTGGAGTTGGTCTTGTTTCGATTAGTAATAACCTATTTCTGCAGCAATCCGAGAGTTCGTTTTAGCAACGTTCGATCCTACCGACGCTGAAGACCAGATATTACTATCGTCGGTCTGTTCTTATTGGGTAGAAAAGATGACAAAGTCACTTTCATTGGGTCAATTCGATGAAGTGAGTGGTACCTCCTTCTTCAAGCCTAGAACAGAACTGAATACCGTCCCTACAAGCTGGGGCATGTCCGGCCTTGGGTCAAGTTTATGGACACTGAAAAGTTACTTGCTGCGGTGGATGTCATACAAGCTGGCTCTGAACAGCAACATATAATGGCTTGCGAAGTACTGGAGGACATTCTCGGTATTCTTCAGCGCAGGACACCCGAGGGTTCGATTCCAAAAATTGCATTGTCGAAGCTCTTGGAATTGCAGACTATGCTTCCTAAGTGCGCGCTGCTCGAGGAGATGCTTTCAGCCGCCCTTGTATCTCAGCTTCCTCCAGGGTTCGATGGACATGTTACTTTCACCGAAGGACAACCCCTTCCCACTGTTCTCTCCGTCGCCGGCTCGATCCAGACGAGCAATCTTCGATCTCTCCCATCCGGCTTGGTTTCTCAGTTGCTTGACAAGGAGACTTGGACTGATTCCACGGCGAGCGCCCTTGTCGCTTTGCTGTACTTGGACCCAATCAGTATTCAAGCTTACGTGACGTGGCTGAACAACCAACGATGGGCTCGAATTCGTGTCCGGACCTTTGCCCCGGTCTTTGCCGCCTTCCTCGAATGTATTGCGTTGACGGGTGGCGACCTGTCCGAGATAAACGACGACGTTCTCTATAGTTTACTGAATCATCTCTTTTTGGATGAACGACGTCATGACTCTACCCATACGTCACATCTCGAGTGCATACACAAGATTCTGGAGCTTTCGGGTACCAGGAGAGCTCGGGTTGTTTATGCGTTGCAAGAGTGTCTAGAAAGTATCCCAGTTGTGGACCGTGCATTCGAAATAACGTTTCTTGCGCGCAAGATCATCGGGGCCTCTGATCTTACAACAGCTATCGTCGACCGCGCCTTGCAATGGGCTGTGCGACATTTTTCTGGGGATACTACGGAATCGGAGGACTCGAGACTGGCCCTGGAAAATCTCAGTGGGTGACCAAAGGCCTTTTTCCCGTTCCGCGACTGAATGACTGGATCAGAACATGTTATAATTCAACAGAAGAAGCTCAAGTCACACTTGGTAGAGCCGTTGCTGACTACCATCGTCCAACGTCACCTCTCAGACGCCAGCATGCTGGACTTTGCCGTCGAATTGACGAACAAAACACCACTCAAGGTAAGGCAATACATATGTTGTTTTATCGCCGATCTCTCACCTTTGCGGTTGCTCTTCTTTCAGCCTCTTGTCGCTAACCGCCTCCTGCAAAACGTACTTCAACATCAACATTTTACCGCGGTCTGCGGGAAGCATGGCACCCCATCCCAAAGGAACCAAGCGACGCGCTTGCTTGAGGCACTCTTTCTACTCCACCCTGCAAACACTTGTCAACCTTCACACATTGAGCCGCTCTTCCAAATTTATGGAGGGACGATGTCATTATCGGACAGACGACTCCTGTCCATCATGAGACTATTTGAGGTGGAAAAACACATGTCCCTGTCCGCGTTTTTTTCTCGGTGGTCTCCTTCTCCAGACGCGACGGTGTCCAGTACGCTCGAAGTCGTTCAGAACCTCGACCCAATCTACATGCTCCGAACATGTCTTGCATTCCCTTCGTGGAGGCGGCTCGGGGATGAGAAACATACGAGACATGGCCCAATGGACGATTCAATGTATGACCCACTGATGGCGATTGCGTTGTCTGTGCAGACCCTTGTAGAGTGCCCTCCTACGACACCCCTCGGCTGGGTCAAGGTCTTCCGGAGTAACATCATAAGTTTGCTCATTCGATGTCTCTCCTCGAAGGATCCCAACATTCGCGAGACAGCACTCTGCCAGATTGCAAGCCTCTGGGAGGTCATACAAGTGAGTGGCACAGCAAACGTGACTTGTTAATTTGTATGTTCATTCGATAATCTTCCATTCTTTTATCGGCCAGACATCTGACATGCACGAAACCCCTCAAGTCGTTTATGTCCTTCGCCTACTCAAACACGCGATGCGTCCACCCGTCAATCCTGGTGATCCACCCCGGCGACTCCCGACGTTTGCGACGCTGATCTTGCTCCACGCGCTTCGTGGGATCTTTTACCCCTCAAATTTCATTTATCCACACACGGCCCGTTTCCTGCTCCAACGCCCTGAGCTCGACGTGTCTGACGTGCCGATGCTATTCGGTATGCTCTACAGCAGCTCGGACGATTGGAAGAAAGAGCGAGGGTGGATGTTGAAGATGTTGGCAGATGGTATGGTGGGCACCGACGATTGGAACGTTCTGAAGCGGCGACATACGTGGGATTTAGTTGCTAGCCTTTTCCAGAGCTCAAGGAACGAGGTAACCGTGCGTGCTGGGATCCTGGAGGTCAGTAAGGTTGTCGGAGGACCAACGAAACTATCCAGACTGACAGACGATTTTTCTGGGACCGAAATAGATGCTAGCGAATTTGACATGCAACCCACAAGCGTGTACTTCTCTCGTCCTTAAGTCGTCCCTTTTATCGTGGATCGATTTGCAGGTGGCGGACAGTCCCGACAGGGAATCAATGGGATGGCTTCGTATATTGGAAAACATCCTTGTCGTGGCGGACACTACCAAGCTGACCCGTGCAACTGGAGACCAATGGCATTCGACCATCTGTCGATGTTTGTCTTCTCTCCTACGCAAACAAGGTACAGGTCATCCGTATCGTCTTCATGTTTCACAAAGCTAATAATAACACGTTTTAAGACAAGGAAATGGCTATCTTGCTGCAGGGTGCCACGGTCGTTCTACGGATCAGCCTGATCCCAGGCATACCCAGTCAGTGGCTCCGCGGTGTCCTCTCTCGGTGCGTGGAGTATCTGCATCATCTCGAGCCTGCGATCCATCTTCGCCGATTGCGATGGCAAGCTGAGCGAAAACCCCTGGCACAACCACTGCATCATGCACATGGCCTACTTGACGTCCCGACGACGGATGAACCGCTCCGGAGCTGGGGCGAGATCGTGGAGACGCTCTGGCGCGTGTCCATGTCACTGGAGGATAGCGATGGGACGCACGCACATGCATGGGCGATGTTGACGAGGAGGTTGGTTGTGTGGAGAGCGCTCGTTGGGGAAGAGTCGAGTCAAGTTGGGGAGTGGGCGAGGAAGGAGGTTCTGTTTGCGCTTCGTGACGCTCGTTTGTGAATCATGCGCCCTCTGTGGTTTTTTCTCCCGGCCCAGGTTACGTGCGTGGCAGAGTCGACCCCGAGCTGCCAGCACTTTGCACCCACAAGCCCTTCTGGCCAATGCGAGACGATTTTCATGACGGGGTCGTGTCTTTGTGGGATCGCGGCCTCCTTTTAGGAAGCCTGGGGTAAACCGGCAATCTTTAAAGCACCCGCTCGGCCATGTTCTCCATCCTGCTTCCTGTGTCACCGAACCTACCGACTAGCTTTCCAATCCATAATCATCATGTTGAATCACCTGTATGATGCGACTCTAGGACGGGAAGGTCACGAGACCGACCTAGAAGTTAGTCCGTGCATGAGTAAGCGAAGTGGCGTCATTTTCTCTTCTCGCCACTTCGCGCTCCCGGTGAGCGTTCCAGCTCACAGTAAGAAGCCGCGTCAAAGCTCTTGCGCACCCACCCACCACTCCCTCGAGCAGACACTCCGGCCGCAGGGATTCCACTCGAACCCAACACGTCCGTCGTTTCGCTCGCCTGAGAGCGGGAGCTATCTGCTCGGTTTCCCATCCCTCCCTCGCAGATCGCTCCCCCAAGGCAGCAAGCCTCGGGCCGGAAAGCCCACACAATGGGCTTTCGCCCAAACCCTTAGTACATCATCCCCCCAGACACAGTAGACACACACTCTTAATCATCACTGTCACTACGTACATCGAAAGCCTTCTGTGGAAGTTCACCCAAGCGTCCGAATGCACGGATCTTATTTTGCAACATGTCACGTTTACTGTCCCTCCAGTGGTCTTTACGTCGTTCATGTCAGACTCGAGAACACAACGTTTTCGCTTTTCCTGCACACCTCGATATGTACAAGTCGGAGGAGGCGTTATCCAGCCTAGCCCCGCAAGAACGCCTACATGGTGCAGGAAAGCCCTGATGCCATGATGGGCGTTGGCATTGGTTCGTAGGTCAATCCATACAGTGAATCAGCTAGGTATTCTATCGTCTTGCTTTCCCTGGGTTGAACTTGCCAACAGTCCTGTTCCTGCCATTTCGGTCTGCAGGCCGAGTTTTGGCCCCCCATGCCATATATGCTTATTAGCGAATGGTCAGACCCCCTAAAGTCGGATCTTGCGAGATAGCGGTTTGACAATCATGCGCTCGGGACGCTTCGCTCAGTGGGAAGAGAGGCACCGAAAGCGTCATTTCTGTCGAAACAGGACTCATAGTCGCTTATCTCGTCGCCGTTTTGGATTATAACAGGCGCACTCCAG
>JBBPKT010001099.1:0-11001 GCA_038089395.1 Pulveroboletus frians
CCAATTGCCCGACCCGGAGGCACGCTACGCTAGCCTGATCAACGCACACCCTGATTTGGCAGAGGCCAGGGTTGTTTCACCAGAAATCCGCGACACGAATGGAGTGCTCATAGCCCCGGGCGAGTATAATGCCATGTTCCAACAAGACGATTACGTCGAGGTTGAGGTTATTCTTAGATTGTAAGTCCTCTGAGTAGATTCGAACCCGTCACTTCGTAGAGCCTTTCGAATATAGGCTGACACATCACACACAGATGGAACATTAAGCCCAATGCTCGGTCTAATGGCTCTCAGATCTACCAGTTGATTCTCAAAAATATGAAAAAGCTGCCGTTTCACTCATACATGCAAGCTAACTTAATGAAGGTAACTCCTGTGAACAAGGGGAAAAGGCACGCTGACGATGAAACCAACGATCTCCCTGGGCAGTCGCCCATGAAAAAGACTCCTGTACCTTGTGCTGGACATGATGAGATGGACTTCGAGTTCCTTTAGTGCATGGGATTGTCATTTAACCTTGCTTTCGTAAAATGTGAATAGCACGCGAATATGTACCAGCATTATTGGGTACGACAATTGTCATTTCTTGATGCCGAATCTTGGAATAAATACTGTCTAACTATCGGAGTCGGGGACTGGCGACTCTGCGCGCCGCTCCGATAATTATATATATCCAATGGAACATTCTATTTAGGCCTAAGGATAGCTTCCTAACCCGCCCACGAAGACGACTTAATTAGGCCCTTCCTATGAAACGTTGGATGTTTGCACCCATCTTCAATTTAAATTTGGCTTCTGCACTCTAAACTTGGAAATCGGTCGACAAATTTGGAAACAGTGTGAAGAATTTGAAAAATGGCACAGGCAGGACACCAAACATTATCCACACTTCATCATGGGCTGTCATACATATGTCGTATTATGCAAGCATGCGCACAGCCGCCCGACGGACCCAGACCTCCTTTTCGGACACGATGCTTTAGAACCGCTGATGCCTTTGTAACATGTACAGAGCTTATTTTCCTTTCATGCCTTTATGTGCCTTTGTTTCCCCTTTGACTTCGTATCCCCTTCTTTCATACGATTAGTGGCACAGATAGTATATCTACTTGGTTTCTGAACCTGTCACCTCAGCTCATTTGTCCTGTGCAACGACTGAGGTGAGTATCACATATCACATACATAGGTCATGCCACCTGTACTTATAGTCTACCTAGTGATCCCTTCACAGGTAACATATATAAGCTTGTTTGTCCCACGCAATGACTGAGTGATCCCTTTGCAGCTCTTATAGCTTAACCAACAGTCCAAGAACTAGGGCATATGATGTGTGTTGAATAAGTGTGACTCATTCACTACTCTTTTATTATAGTACACACTTAGTTACCTATTATGGTAATATTAGATAATCATGTACCTACAGTTCACATACTGAGTTTGAATAAGTCTCTTGACATGTAATCTTCTGTGTTGAGTGTACCATCACCCTCAAGCTCTCTATGTAAGTCCTATTAGCCATCCTCTGCAGCTACTAGGGTCCTGTTCAACAATGTGTGACCACATAATAACATATCAAGAAGCTAGGATAGGAGGTAAGACATAGGTAATCACAAATTTACAAGTTACTTTTCATCACCCCTTTCTTTTTGAATCACATGACCAGATCATGTGCCTATGGTCTAGACCCATAACATCATATGACATCATGCCTCATAGTTAATGTTCCCTTTTAATCACTGTCACTACTCCTTCCATATCACAGAACTCTTGCACACCTATGAGATATCACTTACTATTATACATAGTAATTATTCACACCTTATCATAGCAGCCCTGTATGCACAGCATGATCTGTGTGCAGTAGTACATCATATATAAAGAGTGCACCCTCAGCTGGTATTTCTAGCTTTGGCCACTTATGTATGTCTTGGGTTAAAATCTTGACCAATAAGTGTTCTTCTCAGCTCTCATCTCTTCTGCAAGGCTTTAGTCACTTGGCTTCAGTGTTTTGCTTCCAGCATAACACTTGGCTAAAGCTTCATACTGTAACCTAAGTATGTTGTTGTCTGCTGTTCAGGGCTTATCCACTTTTACAGAAGTTATTGAGAGTGTGTGATTTTTTATCCACCTCAGAAGAATCAAGAAAGAAAGCAAACCTATGTACATATATGGTTGCTGGGCCCAGGCATAAGGGACATTGCATAGTGACACCATATAATGGGCCAGGGCATAACACCTATAACAGTTTGCATACATGGTCATCCACCATATAAATAAGAATAATGTTGGTGCTTGCCCATAGTGCACTAGGGTGCCACCTCTGTGGTTTGAGGTGACCAGATTTGCAGAATACCTGTGACATCTGTCATCAGGGCACAATACACATTTGACACTGCTTGTTATCAGGTGTCTACCCCTATAGGCTCTTCACCTGTTAAAGCAAATTGTTGAAGAAGACCAACTGCTGCAAATCCCTCCTCTGCACTATATTCTGACCCTCATTTCCACAAGTGTGCCTAGAGGTTCATTGAAAAATACAGATCAGTAAGCACTATCCAACTATCTGCACCTAGATCCTGTCAAGTCTGGGTTCTCTGGACTCAAGTCCAGTCAGAGGTCCAAAGGTGAGTGCATGAAGTTTGTCAGAGGATGAATGGAGGATGGAGCAGAGAGGGGATACTTAGGAGGACTTTGGCACAGGACTTATGTGTTATGCCCTTACCAAGGTTTGGTTCTCATATTTCATAGAAGGGAAGAGAGAGAGGGGAGAGAGCAAGAGAGAGACCAGATGAGAATCTGGAGGTGACTAGTGTGATATTCATACTAAGGTATATATAAGATGCAGTACAGGAGACTTATATACTAAAGTCTGGTGTAGGGGGTCAAATCCTTCTATGGTTGCAAGCATGTCTTTTGTTACGAATCCCCTTGCACCTAACTTTTATCCTCACTCTCCTTTCCTTCACTTTCCTTCACCCTCACATTCATTATGTCATGTGACCTCCCACGAGGCCAATCACATGACCAGTCACATGATATGTCCAGACCCTTGACGTCATCCATGACATCATAGCCTCAAGGTTGCCACATGGCAAACCCTAGACTACCCTAGACCCTCTATCTCTATCAGATCTTCACGGCAATCCTGCCACCTCCTAGATCTCCTGATCTGATCTAATCTCCCCTATGTATCCATTAGTATACATTTGGATCTCGATCCTGATCCTATCTCCTAGGACTATGATCTAGATCTCAGGGCTTGCCTCCTTGCAGCCTGCAGCTCTTAATCTCCATCCTTCCATTCCCATCATTACGTTTACCGTATTACATTCATTACCATGTATAGTAGTGTACAGCTTGGTCCGTGCGTGGACCCAGGCAATATATAAGGCTAGTGGCCTAAAGCTGGGAACCCTAGCTTTAGCCACTTGTCGATTGGTTCCTCCTCTGTCTGCTAAGGGCTTGGCCTTCAGGCCTTGTCCCTCATAAAGGCTCTACGATGGTTCCTGCTCTGGCTAGCCCCTGATACAGGCATCCCTTCTCTCAGCCGGGTAGCTCTGTCATCAGCTTTCTCTCTTTAGGGTTATGGTTTGGTCCAGCTGATGGTTAGGTTCGGTTTCTTGGTGAACACAACAAGCCATTCACAACACCTTTTTGATCCATTTCAAGAGTCCATTCAAGCACCTATTGTGTCTATAGTCCATCCAGGTAGGTCTCTTTTATCTTCCATTCATTTCTTTGTTCAATCACATCTGTTTGTATAATCTGCCCATTCATCTGGGTCTGGATTGTGTCCATCCAGTATCAGATTTGTTTCATCCAGACTGGATTACCTTACTTTACATATGTATTTCCAACCCCTATTTTAATCCTCATTCCTAATCCACCTGCTTACCTTAGTATTTCTTACATTATCCAATAATTAGGTCTAGGCTACCTTTATTCCATTGATATCAAGACATGTCATCATCATTACATCATGGTCTAGCCTATTGACATCACCATGACATCATTTCATTCTATTTATTAGCCACTTACTCATAGCTTACTTATATTTCACATCCAATTGTAAATCTGATCATTTTAGCTTATTTATCTCCATAGATCATTGATCCATAGTAGATCTCAGGTCATGAACATCATCCAGATCTTAACCAGGTCTAGATCATTGCTTAGGGCTATTATAGATGTTATGAACCATGTGCACCTAACTTTTCATCCTTCACTCTTTCTTCACTTTCCTTACTTCTCTATGCTCCTTAAGTCATGTGACTCCCACAAGGCAGATCACATGACCAGTCACATGATAAGTCCAGACTCTGACATCATCTATGATATCATGCCTCAAGGATTACACATGTAGACTATTATAGATCTCTCCATAATCAAATCTCCATGGCATTTCCATGCTATCCCCTAGATCTCCAGATCTGATCTAATCTCCATCTTGTATCCATATTTAGGTATCTCCACAGATCTCAGGGTTCACCTCATGGCAGCCTTGTGCATTTCATCTCTGTCTGTACTTCCTTACACACGGTCATTACCATCTTACCATATGTAACATAATATCTAAACCATGTATAGTAGTGTAGAGCTTGATCTGTGCCCAGGCAATAGCAATATATAAGGCAGCAGTCCTGGCTGGCTAAATCCCAGCTTTGACCACTTGTCATTTCCCCCTTCATAGACCCTTGGGACTTGGATTAAAACCTTGTCTGCTATGGGTTCTCCTTTGATGGGCTATTGGCACTTGTAGCTCCCCTGCCAGGGTTACAGCATTCCTCTCTCTGCCAGGTAGTTCCATCATCAGCTGTTTGGTTTCTTCTGGCCAAAAGGTCTCTCTGTTCCCTTTTAATGACTTCTCAACAAAGTCATAATAATAGGCTCAAGGGTTAGTAGCGTTACAAATCCCCTTGAACCTAACCATTTCTCCCACACTTGTTTCCCACATTCCTTCCATCCTCATGCTCCTTTAGTCACATGACCTCCATGAGGCTGATCACATGACCAGTCATGTGATGAGTCCAGACTCTGACATCATCCATGACATCATACCTCAAGGGTTACATATGTGGACTATCTTAGATCCCTTTACGATCAGATCTCCTTGGCATTCTCATGCCACCTCCTAGATCTCCCAATCCAATCTAATTTTCACAGATCTAGATCCAGATCTCAGAGTTCACCTCATGTTGTGAATGAATCAGCACATTCCCTGAGAACTGAACAAACCCATTGGCTGGATGATCAAACAACAACCAAAAGAGAGACAGCTGATGATAGAGCTACCTGGCAAAGAAGGAAAATTCATATCGAGGACCAGCCAGAGCAGGAACTGCCAGACTAGCTGTCTTGAGAATGAGGGATGAGTCCCTTAGCACACAGAGGAGAGCCTAACTGACAAGTGGCTAAAGCTGGGGTTCCTGGCTTTAGGCCACTGGCCTTATATATTGCCTGGGTCCATGTGCAGACCAGGATCTTATACTACTATACATGGAAGGTGTAACAACAGTATAATAATGAACATAAGAAGAAATGGAAGTATAGATGGAGATAAAGACTGCAAGGCTACCATGAGGTGAACCCTGAGATCTGGATCTAGATCTGTGGAGATAATATAAATAGGATACTGAGGGGAGATTAGATCAGATTAGGAGATCTAGGAGATGGCATGGGAATTGTAAGGGTTTGTGTTGTATTAGGTGCTCTGTACCCTGTTCTCACTCCTTACTCACACTGGTGAAGTGAACCAAGTGATATTCACAGGTGAGTATATACATAGGAGTAAAATATGAGAATTGGCCTGTCACCAGGACAGGCCTCTTCTTTTCTATCTACATACTAGTGGCTTGGAAAGAAGGGGAGCACAAGTAATATATGTATTCAAAAAATCAGATAGAATGAATATGAGATAGAATAGGTAAATGATATATGAGATGAGATATGTCAGAATGGTCAAGATACAGAGAATGTTTGGGACAATGAGTACTAAAATGGAACAGTAGGAAGAAGAGAAATAAACAAAAAAAATGAGTGAGAGTTAAATCTTGTGTGAGTCCTAAAGAGGGAGGCCAATCACATTTGTGACCAGTCCTCCTTGAGTTTGCCATCCTCAAAGTGGTCCTGCTGTATGGGGGAACCTCCCCCATTGGCATTGTGTGTAAAATGGTCTACAGGTGATGAGTAACTGTAAAGAACATAGATACTAAGGTCTCACCTCAGTCTGATGGTAGTCAGGACTGAGGTGCAAAGTACTATGAGTCCATGTTTATCTAGTCTGTATCACGTGATATGGATGAGTGTCTGTTTGTATCATACACATCTGTTGTCTGTATCTGGTCATTTGGTCATCCGGATCTGAACCAGATTGACCTGGATTGTACTGGATCCAATCTAAATACACTCTCTCCTCAAATGGAAGGGTGTAAACCGAGTTCCTGTGTGAAATGTTTAGCTTTAATGCTAGGTAAAGCTTTGATAAGAGTATCAGCGATCATGTTGCCAGTAGGATAATAAAGAAAATGAATAAAATGATAATGAAGTCTGATATGCTTCATGCATACATGATAACTCCTGTCCTTTGTGAGTGCGATGGCAGACTGGTTGTCCCCATAGAGGATGGTTGGGTGTTTGAGTTGATGAAACCATAGTGCTTCCTTAGCGGCGTGTGTTGCAGTGACATACTCAGATTCAGTGGTCAAGAGTGTAATGAGTTCCTGCTTCTTTGAACCCCATAATACTGCTCCCCTGTCAATAAGAAATGCGAATCCAGTAATCACTCATCAATGCTCCTGACTAGCTCTGTCTGCACCCACATATCCAACAAGACCACTGGGTCAGATCTCAAACATGAGAGCTAAAGACTTGGTACCAATCAAGTACCTGTAAATCCGCTTCACAGCCTCCCAGTGTTCCCATCTGGGGTTAGAGTTAAACTGAGAAACAAAAGACATAGTGAATGTGATATCTGGGTGAGTTCTGGTAGTGAGGTGTATTAGGGATCCAGTGGCCTGATGATACAGAATATTCCACATACAAACTATCTCACTCATGGTTTTTGGTAACTGCGACTCAGATAACTGGAGGTGAGGATCAAGAGGAGTGGTGACAGGCTTCATATCCACAAAATAGTACTTAGTGAGGATAGCAGTAATGTATGTATGTATGGCTCCTATGACAGAGAGATTGTACATGCGATCTGGTCCCAGGTTACTTTCATCCCAAGCAGCCAGCTAATAGGACCAAGATCCATGATCTTGAATCATGTCGCAATTTCCACCTTGAAAGCCTTTACCAGAGTGGATGAGCTCCCCATAACCATGCAGTCATCAACATGAGAAGCTAAAATCAGGATATGCCAGGCAATAAGAGTGATGAATATGCCCCAATCCACTTCCATCCAGCAGAATCCGAGCTCCTTCAGAGTTTCCCAAAGATGTCGGCACCACTTCAAAGTTCCCTGCTTTGATCCATACAGGGTCACACATAATCAGGCAACCAGGTCAAGACCCCACTTGTCGTATCTGGGTGGTAACTCCATGAAAATCACTTTATCATCATCCAGCTTACCATTCAGGAACGCACTGTGGAAATCGAAGACATTGATATCCCAGTCCTGCCATGTGGCCACATCCAGGATCAATTGGAGAGAAGCAAGCTGGGCAACAGGTGCATATGTTTTATGATTGTTGACACCATACTGCTGGGTGAATCCATGAGTGACCAATTGAGCTTTATACTTGTCAATCTCACCTGCGGCATTCTTCTTAATTTTGAATACCCATTTGCAGCTAACAATGTTGGTGCCTGAGGAAGGATGTTCCACGATATCCCAAGTGTGCACATCCACCAAACTCTTCAACTCTGCATTGATCGTGTTGTCCCATTTCAGCCAATCTGGACATGACTTTGCCTCTTCAATTGTGGTCAGCACTAGACCTTTGGATGCAGTGCTTCCCACTAACATGATGAATGTTAATGTTAGACTTTATCATTATTTATACTTATCACTTTGCACTCATCCAGTGCACACACACACAAATAGATTACATAATTCATGCATGTACTCTAGGTCTTCTTCTCTTTCTTCTCTTTTCTCAGCGTTCCACACCATCTTAAGTGTGTGCTGAGGTAGGTTTACATTCATAGTACTTATTTCATTGTCACTTATGTTGATTACCTAGATCTGCTGCTCTAGGTAATGATATAGTGTTCCACACCATCTCAAGTGTGCGCTGAGATCTGCTGCTCTAGATCCATCAGGTTATGAGCCCTGAGCTCTAACCAAGCTCATATCCACCAATCTAGATCGCTTCATCTCCAGAGCTATAACACTTAACCCATGCATAGATGCTGAACACTGCATATAGACACAAACCTTTTGCATACATCCTTCCATGGGCAAATACGATCATATTTGTGAATTGACTAGGGCAGAGAACTATCTGCAATGGCAAAAACAAATGAAACTCACACTCGAGGGTGAAGATCTCTGGAATCATTGTAGCTTGGGATCAGATCCCTTTGATTTTGCCTTATTTGCGTCAGTCCTCCCAGTTCCCATTGATCCCAAATCCCTTATGGCAAATGAAGTTACACACATATTCATTCCTGGTTGGCAAAAGATGTCTAGGCCAAATCCCTCATTTATAGGAAAGTATCGACAGTAGTTGGCAGCTTACTGGACGAGAATCACACAGCACAAGCACAATGGGATTTACTGTCAGAACACTACAGATGGAGGGAATTAATGTCTCAGTACAAACTACGAGCATGGATCCGCTCTGAGAAACTGAAAGATGCAGAAGATGCTTCCAGATACATAAGGGTTTTTGAGGAAGCTCAACATCGTTTCTTGGAAATGGGGGTGACCTACATGACCAATGAATCTGTATTTGACCTACTTCAAGGGTTACCTGATGGTGTTGAGTGGGAGATCTTTCAGGAACTCATGTACAGCAAGTTATCGACCTCTGCATTGTTGATTCCTGCTACTTTCACTACATCATCTTCAACTCCTTCTTTCAGCTTTGATGATGCAATCTGGGCTCTTATTGAGAAGGCCAATGCTATTGTTAGGTGCCATAGACTAGTGGGTCCTGGTTCCAAGTTCACTAGTATAGCTACCTTGACTAAGATGAGCAGGAAGACCAACCCATCCACTGGTGTTCACATTCACAAGAACAATCCTCAGGGAGTACAATGCATTAATGATGCTTGCATGGGGAGGAGCAGGGCTGACACACATGATCAGGCCCACTATTACTGGCTGGGAGGTGAGATGGAGGACAAAGCTCCTATCTGGATCCAGAGCAGATCTGGGAAGGGTGAAACTGCCTCTCCTGCCATCACTATTACCACCCTGATTCCTTCCTCAGGTGACACCACTCATTGTCGTGAATTATCCTGTGCCCTTATCCATCATGAGATTACCGGATTAGATGAGGTTACCACCATAGCTACACCTGACCCCTTCACTATTCTCAACTCTGGGGTGACTTCTCACCTCATTTGGGACCATGGCTACTTCCTGGATTTTACCTCTGAGGATCATCCACCAGTTCAGACAGTGAATTTGGGGATGCTGATGATCACTGGTTGGGGAATATGTATCATGGAACTTACTCTCCATGATGACACATATCATGTTGTCCTTCATGACTGTCTCCATGCCCTCTCTGCCATCCTAAACCTTCTCTCAGTAGGACAGATGTTGTCCTTTGGTTGGGGGTGCAACTTTCACAGGGCCACCTCCACTTCGGGTCCTACTTGTCACCTATCTTGCAAGGAAGACACGTTAGGGGAGCTTTCCTTGACAAACAACTTGTGTTATGTCCCACTCCATTTCCTCAGTCGTCATGAGACCATCACCTCCCCCTTTTACACGTTGATTTGTGCCAGTGCTATCCCATCAGTCATTTCTCCTACCAGACTAGACTGGGATTTGTGGCATGCACATCTGGGTCATCTGAGGGGCAAGTCTGTCCTCTTCTTGCCAATATTTGTGGTCAGGATGACTATGGACTTCCCTGAACCACCTGGTCAGTGTGAAGCTTGTGTCATGTCCAAATACCCATGTGCCCCATATCCCTCATCCTAGCACCATATTCTCACATGCTGGACCTGGTCCACTTGGATGTATACAGACCTTTCCATAACCACACCTCACATAGTAAACTTTATTTCATCATCTTCCTTGATGATCACACCCACCTGGTCAATGTCCAACTGTTGTCCAGCAAGGACCAGGCTTTGGAGGTCTGACATATCATTAAGGTGCTTTGGGAGAACCATGTGAAGCACCAAGTGAAGGTCTTTCAGTCTGACAATGGTGGGGAGTTCACCAGTCATGCATTTACCGCATCCCTCTGGGAGGCTAGCATCTCTCATGAGTTTTCTTTGCCATATGCTCATCAGCAGAATGGCAAAGCTGAACAGGCAATTTGCACCCTTCAAGGTTGTGCCTTAGTGATGCTGCAGGTAGCTCAACTTCTCTCATATCTGTGGGGTGAGGCCATACTCATGGCTGCCTACCTTTGAAATCAGATGGAATCAGTTTCTCTCCCTCCCAGTTTTACTCCCTATGAGATGGTGTATGGGTGTAAACCAGATCTCTTCCACTTATGGGTCTTTGGCTCCAGGTGTTGGGCTCACATCCCTTCCTAACTGCAGACAAAGTTTGGTCCATGTGCTTGTTGTGCCCTTTTCATGGGTTACCCTGATGGGATGAAAGATTATCATATATGTGACCTTACCACAGGCTCTTTCTTCACTGCCCGTGATGTCACTTTCTATGAGATGATCTCTGCCCTGCATTCTGACTCTGACAGTGAAGATGATGCTGCCAGTGAGTGTCACATCCGTTGAATCCGAGACTCCAGACCTAACTCCGGACAACTCTGGACACCTTTCCTGTGACCTCCAGTGCGTTCTCGATGAGTCCGCATCCCTGACACCCTGGGCCCTCTGTATTTAGCATCCCTTGTTCTTAGTGTTATG
>JBBPKT010001100.1:0-10998 GCA_038089395.1 Pulveroboletus frians
TGGGACAGCAAGCGATAAGAACCTGATTGCAGCTCCCAAGGGTTAAGGATGCTTCAGCAGTGGGGACAGGCACAGACGAAGGGGTTAGAAGCATGGGGGATGCAAGAAAGGGTGATTGACAGGGTACAGAAGGTTCCAATAAAGTAGAGCGTTTTGATTGGCAGATCTTATTGAACGAGTGTAACTCATCCACTACCCTTTTACTGTAGTACACACTTAGTTACCTTTTATGGTAGTCTTATGTAATCATGTACCTACAGTTTCACACTCAGACTACTGAGTTTGAATAAGTCTCTTGACTTGTAACCATCAGCTGAGAGCATCCCAACAACCTCAAGCACTCTATGTAAGTCCTATTAGCCATCCTCTGCAGCTACTAGGGTCCTGTTCAACAGATCTGATCGCAACATCTTTGAACGACGGCTTCTAAATCTCGCTCGACCACAACTTGCAGCATATCAAACCATTGTACTGCGAATCCGAGGCTGTGCTGGAAGGGTTCTTGAATTGCTTTGTTCTGTGCAAGCGTCAGATGAGAAGTTGTACTGAATATGAGCACATACCTGCTTATTGGTCATCCGATAGCCTCGCTGAATGTAATGAGTGTGTAGTGCAGATGCAAGCACATTAACTGTGTCACACGACCGCTCAAATAGAGCGCGATAGAACGCGAGCAAATCCACTGAGACGGCCATCCGAGTCTGGGAGGGTGCAGTGGGAAAGAGCCCATGATGAAGGAGAACTTGGGCCAATGTAGAGCATTCGCAGCTAATCGCATCTACAGATATGAAGTCTGAAGTTCATGAGGTTAAATTGTGCAATGAAAAATCTAAGCTTCTTATAATCGAACAGTAGGCATACTATGCTGACAGATTTTGAGGCACATCCGATGCGCTTGCAAAGCGACAAGATTCGGGGAACTGGCAGGATCAGCTTTCCAAGTGATCGAGAGACGTAGCTAAGGTGTGGGGCAATCAGTGTCAGGATTAGAACTTTCCAACTGTCGCACACGTGCTGAGCTGGTGGGTCAGGGAGAATGCAACGGGGTTTGCACATGTTGGTAGGACAGCTCTCATTGTCTCAGATGTGCGTGTCTGCCTGTCTGCTCCATTCCAAGCCTGTGCTTTCCATTTCAATCATATCGGGATGACAAGCACCATCAATGGCCACATCTTCAAAGGGTAGATCAAAGGCATCAGCTGGGAATGACTCGGGAGGTGGGGGCACGGGTTTCCTTCTGAGTTGTTCCAGTCTAGCCTCTAGACGACGGCATTTTGCAGCCTGACCAGCAATCTCAACAACTTTTTGCGTCTTTGCCTTGTCTCTGGGACACCTTGGGCTTTCAAAGTGGCGCCCAATCCTGTTTGTAGCATGTTGCATGCAACGAGTGATACCAGAGGACATGGTGGAGGTGGGCTGAAAACAAAAAAGAGAAAAATCGGGAGTTCCTCGAGCGCATGTCGATGCTCCAACAGCGCCATACAGGATCACTGGTGAGAAACACCAGCGGCACACCATGCCTGCATGGGAACAGTGGGAGAGGTATGGTTAGGGTGTGAGTGAGGGAAGGGCAAGGCCAAAAAAAAGAGCTTGATGAGTGAGGCTTGAGCATGGTTCGCACGAGGCAAGAACGAGGCACAGACGCTATCCAAGTTGCCTAACCCCGAGCGAGGCGGTATCTAAGAGATATATTACTGCCTACAAAGGAAATTGGTCTCTTTGACCACTATTGTGTTGAACAGGACCCTAGTAGCTGCAGAGGATGGCTAATAGGACTTACATAGAGTGCTTGAGATTGTTGGGACGCTCTCAGCTGATGGTTACAAGTCAAGAGACT
Organism: Pulveroboletus frians; assembly: GCA_038089395.1. NCBI lineage: Eukaryota > Fungi > Basidiomycota > Agaricomycetes > Boletales > Boletaceae > Pulveroboletus > Pulveroboletus frians. The sequence goes on from JBBPKT010001100.1 coordinate 1,838, forward strand.
TATTCAAACTCAGTAGTCTGAGTGTGAAACTGTAGGTACATGATTACATAAGACTACCATAAAAGGTAACTAAGTGCATACTACAGTAAAAGGGTAGTGGATGAGTTACACTCGTTCAACATATTGCTCCCGAAAAGTGCTGCCTGAGGTGGCAGTAAGTTGCTGCCAACACAATGGATCACATGCTGACATGATTACAGAATGACTGGTATATGCAGTGCTCCGATCCCTACTGGCCCACATAATTGTGTAGCACTGTAGTCCTCTTATAGAACTTACTTAACGTCAATCTGACTACGTCGTGCTATGGTAGCTTGAAGCTTGAAGCCGTTTCAGCCACAGTAGTTGACTGTAGTATTACCCGAGACATATTTTACTATATTGTGCAATGGCAACTACATAAATATACCACTACTACAGTGATATTTTTATTTTTCCTGATGTACTGCATACTTATCTCGAAATTTTGACACGGCTGTGCGGCGGCTGTGCGGGTGTGAAAGCGGGCGCGGTGGCTCGGTCGGTCACGGGGCCAGGCGACCCCGCACGTGACGTCGGATTCCATCCACCTTCCGTATTTAGAACGTCGGCTCAGGCCAAGCGTCGCGAGAGAGAACCCCGCCACAGCCACCGCGTGCAGCAGCCAACCCGTCCCCACAGCGCGGGGACGGGCCGTTCGTTCGCAGCGAGCGAAACGAAACAAAACAAATGAATGAAATGGAGAGCGCGTTCGCGACACGTTCGTTTTCGGGTGAGCTGGGTGAGGGTGGCAGGATTGCGCGCGCTCAGACGCAGCTTGAGGCGAGACCGACGATCGACGACGATCGGCGCGAGGGACTGTGAATGCGTGAACAATGAGACGGCAGACGACGGTACTAGCATTGAGAGCACTGAGTATGGTACGACATGGTAAGTGGGAGGGAACTACGAAGAGCGAGTACTAGGTTAGTTAGTTGCTACTAACTGACCTTCTCTCCCCGAGCGCGAGCGAACTGAAGGGAAAGACGAGGTCGGCACATGGCACATAAGGTACGAAAGAAAAAGAAAAAATAGGGTAAGGAGCGTAGGTAGGTATTCGGATTATGGGGGGCAGTAGGTACAGTGTCAACAGGGCGGACAGGTGAGTGAACGAAAAGGAAATGAGAAGAGGAAAGAAGGTGTGAAAGTGTCAGAGCGGACAGGCGAGCACGACGAGATATGAAAAAAGCAAGACAAAGATGAACCCAAGCACGCAACGACAGCAGTATCGGGGTGAGCGGTCAGGCCTGGTTGCCTGACAAGGACCGCGTGTTGCACTCTCCACATGCTCGGCGGGCAACATTGATCGCATGGCGGAGGGCACAATGGCCCTGTGCAGCTTCTGGGTAAGCAGCGAGGAACTGGGCCTCATCAGAGTTGAACCTGTGCATGAAAATCCGTGAGCATGGTGCTAGGTGGGTGTGAGCGACTTGGGTGAGACAGAGAGCACCGACCTGGTCAGAAACTCCAGCGCGATCACGGACCGCTGTTGATACTTGGACGCGAATAGTCGGTTGTTGCCTCTGGTCCACTCGGGAGGCCAGTCCTTGAGTGGGGTATGGAGGCCCAGCGCTGGGTCGCCCTCTGTCCAGTGTTTGACGATGTCACGCCACGACTCGCTCTTTGGGCGGCGGCTTCCATTTGGGCTTCGAACGGGGACATCCGGAATGACCAATCCGGACATTGGAAGTGGCTTTGAGGTGCCGCAAGCAGTGGTGCCGTTCGATGGCACACCACTGGTTGGACGCTCACTCTCTGGTATTGGTGCACCAACGCGTGAGCTGACACGGTGAGGCTCAGTGATGGCAGCTGAGAGTGACTGCACATCATGGTCATCGGGCGGGCGTATAACAGTGGGCTCAGGTCTGGTCCGAGAGGGGGTTGGAAACGGATAAGTCGGTGTTGCGACACGACGACGTCGGGGAATCCTGATAGTGAGTGCTGAGCGTGATGGAGCCGGTGGAGATGGCGGAGAGGTGGCGAGCGGTAAGTTCGTGGCCCCACCACAAGGGAGTCTGTCGGAAACAACAGTGGTCAGGTCACGGACGGCTCCCTGCATATTTACCATGTGTGATCCAAGGTCGTGGACCGTTCCCTGTACGTGCACCACACGCGATTTGAGGTCAGACATGTCGGCGTTGAACGACCTCTTCAGAAGCTGCAAGTCCTCGGTCGAAACGGGCTGGACGAGTGTGGCCTCCCCCATTAAGGACTTGTCGGCATGACGTGAGTCGGGTGCAAGCGCGTCGCTGTAATCAGTCTCGTAGGTGTGGAGCTCATCCAACAGGTAACGGATGAGTGTGTCCCGCTGAGAACATGAAAATATTCAGTATGCGAAGGATGTCAGAGTAGAACTCACATGTTCGTGTTCAGCCCAGCCGCCCCACCAACGGACCATGGCCAAGGTCCAACGTTCCCCAATTGGTGCGAACATGAACCGGTACTGAGCCCCACCCCGCCTAAAACAGTGAGTGGAAAATGAACCCCGAATGCCTGAACCAGTGGTCGCCGCGTTGATCCACTTCTGGACTGTATCGTGGGAGAGCGGTTCACGAGGCTGCACAATGCCGTTCGCGCCCATCATAGGAAAGATACAATCATCAGGGAGTAACTCTCGCTCGTAATGGTAGACCTCCAGCCACCTCATCCAGACAGAGAGCCAGAAAAAGCTGTCTGATGCAGGTAGCTGGGGTTGGGGATACAGACGATAGCGATTGCCTAGCAAACTGCGGGGTCAGACTCTTTGATTGCGCAGCCGCTGAGTCCATTGATCGATATCGGTGTTGTACATCAGATTCGCCTTTATCAACTTTTCGCTGCCAACCCTTCCGATTTGCCAGATGGACTTCAAAATACGCTTCTGAATCACTTTGTACTAGCTGCTCTTTCAGAAGGTATTTCCTCACAACCGTTCTAACTGCGATGGGATCCAAAGTACTGATGTGCTTTCGCTGTAGCTTAACGAGCTCGAAGCACCTAGAGGTGTGGTTATTTTGGTGAGTTCTCATCTGATCCATCATATCGCTGCGCAGGAGGCTTGCCTTGTCCACAGTGTCCATGCAGTCGCGTTGAACGCGATCTGTTCGAGACGCTGGGTAAGTGACTCACGTTCCTTCAGACTCATCTGCAGCACAGGTATGCCATGATTGGCTGACATATCATCGAATGCCCGTTCTAGGGCATGGAGCGCCGTATCTAGCAATGGGCAGTTTTCAAGGGTCCACGAAAGTATCTTCTCCATATAGGTTGCTGTCATCGGAAGTGAGTGGGTTCGGTCACCGTCTTCTGAGCTCGCCTTGTGTTTTAACGCTTTCATTACATCTTGAACCTCTGCAGATTCTGCTGGGTTACCAACCCAACGACCACTAACTGGCTCGGGTTGCCATTTCCCGCGATATCGCCCACTCTCACTGTGACAATAAACTGCGTCACCAATCATGACAGACGGTTATGATACAAGGTACGCACGCTTTATCCCAGAGGTCCTTGAATGCAGCCCTGATCCCCTCCACCGAGTTCCTTCTGAGGTTCTGATGAAACCCCTTGTACGATAGAAACAGGGAAAGGGCACGGTCTGAATACTCATTTGGCACGCAGTTGAATGCCTCGGCGAACGCTGGGTTTGTATAGGGATCATCCTTGCCGGCAACATGGTCTGCAGCTGACCATGTTAACTCTACAGAGGGCTTCTTGTCGCAAGTGAACTCAGTGAGCCATTTGCGACCACGGTTGATATGGCCTGCATATGATCGTCTTGTATTTGCTGCTTTAAGGTGAGCCTGCTTTCCGTCCTCCTTCAATTGTTCAACTAATCTCAGCGATTTCAAAGGCGACGCTGGCAATGGCACTTGGTGGCCCCTTGGTTGCGCCTTGGAAGGATATGGAGTCTTTACCGACTCTCGAGCCTGGCCCATAGCTGAAGATGGATGTGCATGGAAACGAGTTATTGTGGCTTTGTTTTCTTTTTTCTTTTGCAATTCACCATTGTCGAATTCAGGGAGATATCCGTGCCGTTGAACTCTTGTACATACTCGTCATACAGATAGATACAGGTACAGTGAGATATGAAACTAATCGGAGATGTCAATCACGTCTCGGCGTGATCTGTGTGTTGGACCTGAGCTTGAACCTTCCGTGAGGTCAATCACATCTTGCTGTTGACCTGCTACCACACTCATGCCAGTACTACCGGCGTGCAAACAAGCATGTGTGTCTGCCCGCCGACGAGCCTCTGTATTCGCACAAATAGAAGATAATCTCTGCAAACAGAAATTAAAAAGTCATGAGCATACAGATGTGGCGAGAACATTACCTCTGTGCTGAGACCAGCGATACCAGTCACTGCCGCTGGAAGCGCATACTCAACTATGCGAGCAGGAAGTGTAATAAAGAGACATTCATCATCACTAGACGATCCACTTGGCATGGATGTGGGTGACAACACGCTGCAGGCAACATCGGCTAGTTGCCTTGTGTGAAGACGCGCCTTGATAATGACGAGTTTTGACCCTGTGGTGTCAATGACATGGCGGTGCACAAGCTTGATTATCGGGTTGAGTGTTGTCGTGTCACAAGGGTGTTTTGGTAGCTGCAATAAGTTGTCAGGCTTCAACGTGAATTGATTTTAGTCGCATGTTACCTACCCTGCATAGCATGCGTAGCTTTGTGCCCTCCCACACCGTCACGCGCATCTTTCCGACGACCGTGTCAGCGGTCCACCCAAACTTAGATGCGCAGAATGTTGCGAGTTTGCTGAGACAAGGTTGGTGAGAAGCGGCCGTCGTGCGAGATGTGCTGGTCACGCTAGAGGTAGAGAAAGTTGTCAGTGGGTGAGCATACCAGTTCAGCACGTCAAGGCTTGGAAACGAGTCAGTAATCGAATCCGCAACAGTGGGATTCTTGCGTCCTATGAGGCCCTCGGGATCCATCGCCAGGGCTCGTCGGAGGTCATTTCGCCAACTGCAGAGGAAGTTGGTGAAGGCAACAGTGCCTTTCATTGCAAAAGTGTCGAGTAGAGTTTCTCCGAGCTTGTATTGGGAGACGCCATGTGCGACTTTGATGCCGCAGTGTGAGACTCCATCCTGGATGGGTGTTAGTGAATTAAATTCAATGATATTCAGGTACTGGTAACTTACATCGTAGTCACCCCCGCATAAGAGGGCAATCAAGACGAGCCCTTCTCGCCTCAAGCCTGCTGCGTGAGCAACACTATAGTCCGTGTAGATGTCTACACGGTCAAAGTGACCAGGTGGCTCTTGACTATTGAACAATCAGTTTTAGTTGAGAGGAAAGAACGAGGTAAAAGGATCTGCTTACCAGCGAATGACGCATGTAGCACCGAAAATGAGTGCATCACTGTCGGTTGTCAGCACTGCGTCAATAACCATGTTTTGGCTGAGTGCTGCCAACTCGGCTTCAGCTTCACTGGGGGCCTTCACAAGGAAGTCAGCATTGTTTTCACAGTACAATTTTATTCAATACATACCTCATACCATGCAAATCCAAAGATAGATAACATCTCTTGGAATGCTACAGCAAGCCAATGGCCTGCTTTTCGAACTTGCCTGTGCCGCTTCACGGGTGGTCGTCCAGGGCCATCGAATACAAATATGACATGTGCAGGGACGTTGAGAAGTGCCGTGAGCCGATAAAACAGTGTTTGAAGCTCGGGACTTGATCCTGCACCCGCATGGCTGTACCGAAAGACAGGACAAACCGAGTGCATCCATATGCTAATTGTGATGTTAGAACAGAAATGTACCACGAGAATAAATGTCATCGTACCTTGCATCAACTCCAATAGTTAATAATTTCGGACTGTTGGCAGGACTGTCCATCGAATGAAAGCCTTCATTTACTGCAAATTCAGTGAGGGAGCGCTCCTCCCCAGCACACGACAAAGTCTGTTTCTGTCACGTCAATCTGGGATAAAGATCATGCCAGTAATTCTAACTCACCGTCCAGAGCCGACTTACGCCCATGTAGTCAGAAGCGAAGTGCTGCAAATAATTAGGGGTCCTAGCGGGTAGCATTGGGTCAGCGACTCGCTTCAATTTGAAATAGAGGTACATACAATGAGCGCACATACCAATTGGATAACATTCGCTTTCAAGTAGTCAGAGACCCGTTTTTCGAAAGAGTTAGTCTTACCTTGCAGTAGTCAGAGCCGCGTCACTCTTTTGATCACTGATTGACATTCGCTTTTGAGTAGTCGGAAACCCGCTTCTCGAAGAAGTTAGTCTTGCCTTGCAGCGAATCCATATCCATGAAATCGAATGGGTTCATCGCATTGTACACCTTCTCAGCGACAACTTCAATGTATTGACACATGAGCTTGGCATTCATTCCGATCAGGCGATGGGAAATGCATCTAAGGGCCAAAGTCAGTAACAGACTCATTGCGTTTAGTAGACACATTACCTGTCAAAAACTCCGGTTTAATCTTGACAGCCTCCGTAATGATGCGGCGGACAACTTCTGGATGAGGGCGCTGTCGGAGGTGGCTGAAAAGTAGGCACGCGAAATCCGTGTGCATTCCCTCGTCACGGCTGATGAGCTTGTTGGAGAACGTGAGACCAGGCATTAAGCCACGTTTTTTTAACCAGAAAATGGAAGCGAAAGAGCCCGAGAAGAAGCCCTCGACGGCGGCAAAAGCGAAAGCGATCAACCGTTCAGTAAACGTGGAGCGTTGGTCGGAAATCCACTTAAGGGCCCGTTCAGCCTTGCGCTTGATGCAAGGGATGGTATCTATGGCATTGAAGAGATATTCGCGTTGAGCAGGGTCTTTGATATAGGTATCAATCAAAAGGGAATACTTCTCGGAATGGAAGTTCTCCATCATGATTTGAAAGCCGTAAAAGCAGCGAGCCTCAGCAACTTGAACCTTGTTTAAGAACCATTCGACAAGGTTCTCATTGACAATGCCATCTGACGCCGTGAAAAATGCCAGTACGTGAGAGGTAAAGTGGCGCTCATTATCGTTCAGACATGTCTTCCAGTCGTGAGTGTCCTTTGAGAGGTCCATCTCCTCAGCGGTCCATAGCCAGATTTTCAAATAAAAAACAACTTGCGCTCATTATCGTTCAGACGTGTCTTCCAGTCGTGAGAGGTCCATCTCCTCGGCAGTCCATAGCCAGATTTTCAGATAAAAATAAAGCTGCGCTCATTATCGTTCAGACGTGTCTTCCAGTCGTGGGTGTCCTTCGAGAGGTCCATCTCCTCGGCGGTCCAGAAAGACGCCTCCGCATTCTTGTACATTTGCCATATCTGACAACACATCAACACAACCCCCAAGGGGATGAATAGATTAACTGACCCCATGATACTGTATAGGGAAGAGGACAAATCAACGCTTGGATTCTTTCAAGAGAGGTTCTTCGCCTGCACAATGATTCGAGTAAAAAAATACGAGCATGAGAAAAGAACCTGACATTCTGGAAGATTCACCTCGCTAACAAACTTTGTGCGCAGAGCATTAAATGCATCCTCTAAATCAGAGTTGACCGGGGTAGGGTTGACCGGGGTATCCAGAGAGATACCGCGCAAGGTGAACCCTAAAAAGAAGTCAAAAAAAGCTGGAGTCGTAATTTAAAACTGACACTGGATTTATTATGGTGCTGGAAGGGTACAGGGCTAGCGCGGTCAGCCTAGCAGGATGTATGCTTACCTAACATGCCGAATTAGGCAAGTGTCCTGGATGTGGGCACTGACGAGGTGAACACTGACAAGGCGTAAGAAGGAGCGAGAGGGAAGGAAAAAAAAAAACCAGTAGTCATTGAGCAGTCGACGCTGGGATGCTAATGCTCTATTAAAATTAAGGTTGGAGGTATAGTTGCAGCGAGGGACCAGGCGGAAAGGCGTGTAAAGTGAGATAAGTGAGATAAGTTGCCGTTTTGGCAGAGTAAAGTGAGATAAGTCAGGTGTCCCGAAATTTTGACAGCAAAGAGCCCCCAAAGAGCCTGCCAAAGACGCGTCAAAATTGTAAAAATTGTAAAAATTCCCGCGCTCAGAGACCTAGCCCACTCCCTACTCTGCGGATAGCGTGGCGTGCCACTGTCTGCTACACCTTAGCTCCCATCCCTTTCGACTTATCTCAAGAATATGGACGCTCGAAGAACCCTGGGCCACTGCCCAGGATGTGTGACCCAACAACTGGCACACACCCTTTCCTCCGTGACCCGCTCCCCGGGCCCTATGCCTTTCACTTCTGGTGAGTTCATGTGCATGAACTGACTGATTCCTCATCTCCCCTGCGCCAGGACATGTGGTCCCCTTGGCATACACCTTTTCCCTCCACGACCTGCTCCCCCACGCGTTTTACTTCGCGTTTTACTTCCGAGTAAGTCCATGCTCATTCACTTTACATGAACCGCTGCCTACTAAGCGACTACAGTATTCCCCATCCGGCCTCGTCCTCCTCTTCGTCTCGGACTATTATTCTCGCTCGCTCGCTCTCGTTTCCTCTGCTCGGGCGAGTCGTTCCGGAGCATCCCATTTTTCGGTCTCCCCCGCCCCATTTTCCCCTGTCGGTCCCGCTCGTCGTGCCCGGCTCGTCGTTCCGTCCATTCGTCGATTCCCCCCCCCGGCCCGGTCCTGGACCCGACGCGAGAGACGCGACTCGCGTCGCGTCGCGCCTCGGCAAGCCCTCGCTTTCCTTTTTCGGTGAGGAACCCCACCCTTACCTCAGCAGGTCGCGAGGTCGTCGTGACCCCGGCATCGGCCGAGGCGCGCGATCCTTTGACATTTGGACATGGCTGTGCACCGCACAGCTTGTCAAAATTCTCGAATAACCGGACTTAATGCCAGCTTACTCAGGTGACAAAGCATGAATGAGGTTAGGCAAGTGTGGTGCCATTTCCCTGATGCTGCTGGGCAGGACAGATTCATGGAACTACCACAAATGCTTTTCAAACGAGTTGAATGGCAAGATCAGTTCCGCCGTCGATGTCATTTATCGGAGCTCTTCTAAAACCTGATCAAATTCGACACATACAAGTACACCAAGAACAACTGAACGCTAATAACTACAGTGTTTCGTGGGTCGTGTCATTCAAGACATGATCATCCCTCCATCCACGGAAATCTGTATCAAATTTGTTCAGTGTATCATTCTCATTCGATCACTCGCTTGAATAGGAGCTTAC
>JBBPKT010001101.1:0-10995 GCA_038089395.1 Pulveroboletus frians
CTCTTCATCCTCCTCCTCCTCCACGCCCTCCACGTCCTCATCCCACTTGCACACTAGGTGCCCCTGGGCACATGCATAGCACGACCGACCTTTCAACCCCTGTTGAGGGGGCTTGCATTCCTTGCCCCACTGCATGCACCGCGCACACGGCTTCCACCCTGGGACCTCAGCCTTGCGCCCCCTCTTCGGGGCCCTAGTTGACGACAACGGAGTGCCATCATTCCCCTCCTTCTCACTGGGAAATTCAATGGGCTCTTCCTATGGGGTTCCTGTTAGCTCCATCCGATGCCCAACCTCAGACCACGCATCTGGGTCTGCCCTGCTGCCCTCACCTTACCCTTCTCCCTGGCCTGGGCGGCCTCCTGCTCCTTCTGCACCTGCCTCACATGCTCCTCAGCTGCCTTCTTGCGCTCCTCGCGCTCGTGCTCAAGCTGTTTGGCCCATTCCTTACGCTCATGCTCTTCACGTGCAGCTTGCTCCACCTCCTCCTGGGCCCAGCGCTCCTCCTCAGCCTTCTCCTCCTCACGGTGCTGCTGCATCTCCTGCAGCTGGGCCACAAGGGCCACAATTTGGTTATCAAGTGGGTTGGTAGCGGGCATGGTGATGAGGGGTGGTGGCACAGGGGTGGTTGTGGTTAGAAGACAGGACCAACTTAAGCAAGACGCGACCTATTGCCTCTTCAAAACTCCGACTCATGCTCGTCACATAACTGTCCACCCCGACCCAATCCTAGCTGGCCTCGAGGGCTCGGCCTTAATAGGGGGGCACTGTCATATCCCATCCCAGCCCCTATCAACTCCAGCCTCCGAATCCCTACTCCGGGCCTCAGTTGCCCAACTCTGGACCTCTTCACTCGGACTTCCCTCACTTTCCTTATTTAGTATTCCCTTTGTACCTTCGACCCTCCATTCCCTAGTTACAACCATTAGCCTCATCCCTTAGACCCTTTGCCACACCATATGCTCTCCCTACATATGTTCCCCATCTCCACATGCTTTCCTCTTATCCAATGTACCTTACCATATGCTTCTCCATTCCTCTATCCGAACTCTGGACTGGACCTCAGTATATAAGCTTCCTGTACTCCGTTTCTGTACCTCAGTACAAATATCAAACCAGTCACCTCCTGTCTCTCGTTCAACTCCCTTCTCTCTCCTCTCTCTCCCTCTCTCCTACGAAATATGAGGACAGAGCCTAGACAAGGGCGTGACACATAAGTCCTGCACCAATGTCCTCCTAGGTACCCCCTTGCCGATCCGAACTCCGTTCGTCCCCCTTGTGAACTTCGTATACTAACCCGCGGACCTCCGATCAGACTTGAGTCCAGAGGAACCGGACTTGACACTAGACCATGACATCATATGATGTCATAACATGTGGTCATCTCACTCTTTTAATTACTGTCACTACACTTTCTCATCACAAGAACTCTCCCACACCTGTGGGATATCACTTACCATATATAGACATTATTCACACCTTATCTGTAGCACAGCTTGGTCTGTGTACCATTGCTCACAATATATAAAAGGTGCATCCTCAGCTGGTATCCCCAGCTTTGGCCACTTGTTCCTTGGGTTAAAACCTTGGATGATAATTGTTTCCCTTTGCTCTCACTTCTCTCTGTGAGGCTTTATGGCAAGCCTTTAGTTGCTTGGCTTCGGTGTTCTTGCATTCACATAACAGCCATCTTGTGACCCTTGGCAGTCTTGTTGCCCATACTGCTTTCAGGTGTAACAGCAAGTTCATCCTTGGATGGCACTTTGTGAAGAACCTCCCTCCATAGTTGAGGTGCAGGAAATCAAGCAGGGGGGTCATGGTCAAGATGACTTATCCAGAGAGGGTGAATTGCCAACCAGTTTGTCATGAATAGTTGGCGGCACTCAGGAGTCTGTCCTGAGATGAGTATGGCTGGTTCTGGGACATGATAACCCTGGTCCACAAGGCCCTCCTTTACCCTGGACAGGTCTTTGTCCACACACTTCATGGCATTCTCCCAAACCACAAAAAGCTCTGGCATGTCAGGGGTGCATAATTCTTCCCATTTGTCCTGATCGCTGGTATTACCACCTCCGCAGTATATCAGCCATCATCTGACATAGGGTGCGTCACGGATCACTTACTTGGCTTGTGAGGCTTGGGACGAGCATGCTTCTTTTGCGCAGCTTTTCTCGTCTGGGCTTGGGTGGGCACACTACCTACATGACTGGAAGCATGATTCTGGGAAGACGAGGGTTGAATGACAGAGACGCTAGACTTGATTGTAGCTGTGTAGTGGCAGCAGGTGTGGAGATGACAGAGGAAACCGCTGGGACTGTGATAAAGGCAGGTGAAAGAGTGAGCAGGCTTCCCACCTTCAGAGTACATGCTGCAGATGATGCTGTTGGGAAAGGTGTACCTCACTGATTTCTCAATGATAGTCCTGGGAGTGATAGTGACATTGTGCTGGATCAGCCATACTAGCATGCCTGCATGGAACAGCTCATTGCAAACTCTAGTGTCCACAGTAAAACAGCCCATCCAATCAGAGTGGATGGGGGGAGGGGCGGAAGGTGTGTGGGAGGTGGGGAGGACATAGAGGACGTAATTGAGAAATGCCATGATGTCCAAAAAATAGCACTGTGCTTGAGCCACAAATACAACAACATCGCAGAAGGTGAGAGGGTGATTGAAAAGGACCATGAGATCATGGTCCAATGCCTTGAAAAGCTGACTGACAATATCCTTCTTGTCTCTGCATGTTTTTTTCCAGTTGTTGTACTGTACAATGGCAATCTGGTGCAATGACACAACACCGACTACTTTGTCCTGCTTCAATTGGCTAACAAGGAAGGCAGTGTGAGGGAGGGGCTTGAAGTCTTCAAGGGAGAAACAATATCATGCCCAGGAGAGCAGGTCAGGGGAAGGATGACAATTGCTCTGACATATGCAGATAGCATATTTGAACTCCTTGCAATAGACTTGAGGCCACTGGAAACAGTCAGTGGGCCCAAACTGCCCATTCGCACAGGTGCGCAATTCCTCGTCACCATTGTGGGGTTCAGGAATGAAAGACATGTTCGGAGAGGTATAAACAAGCAGACTATTACTGCTGCAAGTGATAGATTTGGCATTGAGGCAGTTGAAAGTAGGTTATGTGCCAAGTGAGCTTAATACTGCAGAAACAGCCAAACGAGACACACCATCGCCAGTCCAGGTTTGAGGAGTGTATCTGGACACAGTAGTGGCCATGATCAATGTGACTATCACAGCTTACCATTAGATCATAATTAGTGCCATTATGTTACACAAACAGGAACACATACTTTGTAAATCGGAGTGATCCCTTGGGAAGGATGCAACAGAATCCTAATAATGAAAAGGAAGGGGGGAAACGCTTCAGTGAGTCTTCAACCCCACTGATGCGCGATACAAGGTGGCGATGGGGTGACTCAATGGACACAAAGTCCAAAAGTGCTCTCTGCACGACACAGAGTCTGACCGTAAGAGAAAGGGTTGAGTGGCACAAAGCCAACTTGAGAAGGCCTTGAGCGTGGGGTGAGTCCTCGTTAGTCTTGATGCATGAGGGTGAGAATCAGGCTTGACTATAGTCTTGAAGATGTCGGGACGTGAGGCCTAGTGAGGGGTGAGGGGCACAGAATGATGTGATCAGGGTGAAACAAATAATAGCAAACCACCATTTATGTTAGTTGTAATCATTGTTTCCCAGATTGGTAACTATGAGTCAACCAAAGTGAGATCTCGACAAAATAACCACAAATGAATAGAGTCAGCCCATGATCATTGTCAATGTGACTCACTGCCACGTGCTGCTCCAACCCAGGGTATCAGCCCAAGGACCCTCATGATCACTCTTCATCAAGACTGACAAGGACTCGCCCTGCACTCAAGGCCTTCTTGAGTTGGCTTTGTGCCACTCAACCCTTTCTCTTGCGGTCAGACTCTGTGTCATGCAGAGAGCACTTTTGAACTTTGTGTCCATTAAGTTGCCCCATTGCCACCTCATATTGTGCATCAGGGGGTTGAAGACTCACTGAAGTGTTTCCCCCCTTCCTTTTCATTATTAGGATTCTGTTACATCCTTCCCAAGGGATCACTCCAATTCACAAAGTATGTGTTCACTAGATTACCTCCCTGGTTAGACCTCTGATTTGGACATTGCATTCTTATTCCTGTAGTATGTTGATCATCATGCAATGATGGGCAGATAATAGCAATGTATAATATGGTGAGGTTGATGGGGTAATTGTGAAGGTGTTGATATTAACTCTGACTAGCAAAGTAAACCGGCCTTCTGGACTAACTCTGCTTGGGAGAGCGCTCACATGGGATTGAAGGATGGCCAGCAAAAGAAGCACTGATTAGCATAATATGGACACTCACACTCTGTTCCACCCAATCAAACCGTGGATCTCACTATTTTGAGTCCTCTGAGAACATGTAAGCTACACAATAGGTCTTGCTAGAAATGAGTGTCGTCAAAGTCACTGCTATCAGAGCTACTCCTGCTGTCATCACTGGCATCACTAGCCCCATCCTCATCCTCATCTCCATCCTTGACCTCAATCTCGACCTCATCCTGTTCTTCAACTTCCCTGTCATTTAGGGTCACTCCATTCAATAAACCTAGATCTTCCATCTTTATGTCACCCTCTTCGTCATTTTCAGTAGATAAGTCGCTATCAAGCAGCCCATGTGCATGTCTTGCTAAGTACACAGTGTCATGACCCACACCGATCGCTACATAGCATGCAAACATGTCTCGATCAGCAAAATAATTCTGTTAGCATACCTAAAGTTAATATAGCAAATAAAACTCACATGTTTACATAGTATCTTGCCCAACTGTCAGTGTCACCTGACAGTCTAGCTACTGAGGTGCCCTTTGGTAAGAGTTGATTGGTACACCCATCTATAAACACTGGAATGAGGTGATATCCATGGATCACTAGAGATGGATCCAAAAATCCAAACATGGGAGTATTTCCGTCTTCAGGCACAAAACCTAGTTTTGGAAGTGCACACTGCCTGAATCCCCACTTATGATCTGGGTCAATACCCAGCCAACAGACCCAGAGTACCTCCAATGTTTCCTGCGAGCAGCTGACATCACCAGGACAGAAGTGAACCTTGACATGGAACACTTTGATCAGCTAACAATACCAGAAAGGGTGGCAGTTGGGATCTTCTTCCCTTGACAATGTCATGAGGAAGGAATGGCGGTCTGAATGTAAGCAATCATGGCCCCTGTGAACGTCATAGCTAGTATATGTTATGAACTGTGTGCAACTAACTTTATTCTCACACTCCTTTTCACATTCCTTACCATTCCTCACACTCCTTTCGTCATATGACCTTCCATGAGGCCAATCACATGACCAGTCACGTGATACATCCAGACCCTCGATGTCATCTATGACATCATAGCCTCTAGGGTTACACGTTGACAACTCCTAGACTACCCTAACCTTTATCTCCATTGGATCTCCATGGCAATCCTGCCACCTCCTAGATCTCCCGATCCAATCTAGTCTCCTCCCATGTATCACATCTTATTTATCTAGATTCCCATCTCCACGGATCTCAGATCCAGATCTCAGGGTTCGCCTCACGGCAGCCTTGCACATCTCATCTCCATCTGCACTTCCATTTCTTACCCACAGTCATTACTGTCTTACCATATGTAGTATAGCCTTATCTATTACTTCCATGTATAGTAGTGTACTGCTTGGTCTGTGCGCAGGTCTTGCCAATATATAAGGTGGTGGTCCCAGCTGGCTAAACCCCAGCTTTGACCACTTGTCTAGTTCACCGCTCTTGGGCCCCTGGGACTTGGGTTAAAATCTCGTCTGCTAAGGGCACTCCCTCGACATGGCTCGCTGGCACTTGTAGCTCCCCTGCCAGGGTTATAGGCTTTCTCTCCTTGCCGGCTAGCCTCATTATCGGCTGTAGGTTTGGTTGTTTCTTCCGGCCGAAGGGTCTTCCTGTTCCCTTTGATGGCTGCTCAACACAGTCATAACGGTATAGTTGACACGAAGGATTTTTAATTCAATGATACAGTCAATGCTGAGGAGATGCAACTCATTTTGCTGCTCTGGTGTGAATAACTGCTCGTTGCCATTGAAGTTGAGTTTGAGGAGCCTTGACAGCATATGGTCCTTTAGGCTGGACAAGAAATCTGGCTAGGGACATATAAATACACAGGGACTGAACCCATTCATCACTCACCTTGATGGCAGGGTCATGAATGTGACAAGCAAGGAACATCAGGAGACTGAAGATGTTGTCTTTTCATATCTGGCTTGTCATGGAATGGTGAAGCATCAGGGATACATCGATTCCTTGCAGGTCTGCATCGGCCCATTGGTCAACCTCCTGTTGTTGTCTCACGAGAGTGTGATGACGCTCTTGCTTGACAAACTGCTCGCTGATGTCCTTCTTGTTTGACAGATCATGCATTTTCTTGATCAAGTGATGTGCCAGCTCACCCTATCAAAACACTCACATCAATGGTGTGTTCTAACATGAAAACAAACAGGTTGACACATAACTTGGGTGGTGAATGAGTCGGTCATGCCAAACATCCGGATCATTCTAATGTAGTTGCCAAGGGAATGAAACTTGTATGTTTGGAGATTAAACGTCTTCGTGAGTGAGGCCAAACATGGTTCTTTCTTTCAATGGCCACTGTTGTGCTCAACCATTTCTCTTCTCTGCCACTGAGTAGCTTCTGCAGGTAGTTCCCAAGTGTGAAAGGTGGCACAAGTCTCCTCTTGAAAGCAACACAATTGATCATACAGGCATTGTAAGGACTGCTGGAGAAGTGCCAGGGAATCATCGGTGTGAACTCAAAGCTTTGCCAATGCATGCCATTCAGATAGTCAAAAAAGAAGGCGTTGGATGGACAAGTTGTAGGCGGGAGGGACAAGCCCTTCAAAAATGGGGATGGAACACTAGTAGAAACTCATGAGCACTGCAAGTCATCTTGGATTTCCTCAGAAGACAATATCTGGAGTACCTGCTCAAAAAACCATCTGGGTCACTGGCTCATGTTGGCCACATCTGAGGGGAAACGGTGGATCGTGTTCAAACCAAATGGAGAGATTTGTGTAAATCTATCGGAACACCTGTCAGTAACATGTTCGTCAGGAGCTAGTAGACCTCACCATTTATTGAGTATATCAATCTTACGAGGGTCAACAGCATATATTATTTAGAGCAGGTGTTTCAGAATGGACTTTAGGATGCCGAGCTCGAACTCATGTAGCAAGTTCACAACTAAAATTGGAAATAACCTGAATCCTAAGGGCGATAGTCACTTACAAAAAGAGTTCTGAGAGGTATTGTGAGGTCACTGATAGGGGAACACAAAACGACAAAGAATATTCTTACTAAAGTCAGCACAAGGGAATCAGGCTTGAGAATAGCTTCCACTGTTGTACCTTTCAGAGGCCTACCAAGCATGTAGATTGCCCGTCAGGTGAGTAGGATCTTGTCAAGCAGGTAGGATCTGGCATGAGACAACCTTGTGGCAAGGTCTCGGAGGAATCCGGTGTAATGAAACTTTGATTTGGGTATCAAGCAGCAAGGACAAGGACAGTTACCCTTGTCCCAGATAGTGGCAAAAAATGACCCTTCAAACTGTTCAGTACCCAGATATACAGAGACACCAAATCAGCTCACTTTTCCGGATAGTTGGCAAAGTAAGTAAAAATTCTGGGGTATACTCTCCTGGTGACACTGTTGAAGCATTTCATGGTGATGCCATTCTTGTAAGCCTGCACAAAATCATCATCGAGTATTATTCTCCAGATGAACAAGCTCTCGCTTGCAATGAGTCAGAAGGTCGCTATTGTTTTTCTTCTCATTGATCGAGGACAAGAACTTCTTAATAGACTCTGGCAACTACTTAATGCAATGAGACTTTCAGAGCAGAGCAAGAAAAGACACCAACATTACTGAAGGTATGAACATGATCAGATGACAGCACCCAGACTGCAAGTCGGCTCATAAGTACTTGGAGAGGTTACCGAAGAAAAGATAAATCAGCCATGCAGACACATGCCTGAACTGAGCAAGTCGAGTCAAATCAGACCAGAACATGAGCCCAGCAACCACTCTTTCCAATTTGCAGCCATCATCTCTTCTCTGCTTCATTATTTCATCCTGGGCTTCATTCCAGGCATCAGAGGCATATAGTTCATCATAAACACATTGCTTGCGACTGGTGGCAGGAGATTTCCAGACCCACTTGAAAGGTGTGAGATGGAAAATCTTCAACAATGCCTTTGCAAACACTGTCTGTATGACATCAAGGATGGGTCTGTCAAAGAGACCATCTATGGAGAATGTCTGACCATTGCCTTCTTTCTTCTTCTCTCTCATAGGTACTGATATGCTGATGGTCGTACGTTTTCACCTGTCGATTCCAAATAAATCTTCAGGAGGGATCTCCTTCTGGATCGAATCGAATCGAGATATCTCATTGGAGGCATTGAACCTTGACAAGTCCTGGACATTGAAATCCAGGGCTTGGAGAACCTCATGAACCAGTCGTGTAACTTCCATATCGGATTTCTGAGCACTGCCAGTGAGTTTCCATGTCATGAGACACCAAATAGACATGTTGAACCAGGGCCATGGTGGTAAATAGCTGCCACCCTTTCCTTCCGCAGAATCAATGGGTTCATGAGTTTGAGTCAACTCATCCATGGAGAGGACTAAGTTGGGATCGTGCAATGGGCGATGCCAGTATGCATGTGCAATACTGAACTTATTGAACTGTGTACAGAAGGAATCAAACACATGTAGAAAAACATGCAGGATGGTGGAGCCAGACAAGGAGGCAGGCTGTGGGTCGACTGTAGGAGATAGAGGCTCAGGTAGCAGGTCTCAATACCTGGCAGGGAGTTGTCACTGATGTGAAGGGAGAATCCACCCAGGAACTGGATTGACTGGGGAATTGGACATGGATTGTGTAGATAATTCAATGGAGGGTTCAACTAAGGGCTGGGTGGTCGTAGGTACATCTTGCATACTAGTTGGTGGAGATTGACTTGAAGTACCCTGGAAAGAGTGAATAAACAGTTCAAGCAGTTAGAATAACTCGATAATAGGCAGAGACTCACCTTGCTGACCAGACTTGAAGTACCAATAATTGAGCCCTGCACTGGATCCTGTTGTCCAATGCCCTGGCATGCTAGTTAGTTACGTACCTCTAAAGATTTCACGACACACACTGGCAACTCATTGTCACTTGGTCTGACTTGCCTGTTTGGAGGTTCCTCAGTCAAGGCGAATGTAGTATTTGCCCGTGCAATTCGCTCAGCTTGCACTGGACAGTAGACATGACATACAGTTCGATGCTATGTCAAACCCCTCTGGGATGAGAATGTACAGGGGCAATCCGGATGGCACCTAAAGGCAGAGGCCATCAGCAGTAATCAGCACACCAAAATGGTGGAAATATGTGATGTTTGAAGGTCCCACTTAAAGGTACGTGTTATCTTGCACTATCAGGGCCAAAAAAATTCATGAGGTCAAATAGAATGATAAGGACATGCAGAACCAAAAGTGCGGTCACTGATCACATGCTCTACATATAAGGTGATAATGGGGTAGTCAGGATCAGGGCATCAAAATGACCTGAAGTTGATTTACGTATCTAGAGTGATATGACAGAAGGAGGAATGTTAATGATGCAGATCCATAGGCAAAGAGTTGAGGACGCAATACGAGGTGGCAATGGGGCAACTCAATGGACACAAAGTCCAAAAGTGCTCTCTGTGTGACACAGAGTCTGACCGCAAGAGAAAGGGTTGAGTGGCACAAAGCCAACTTGAGTGAGGGAATCACCGGTGGAGGGGACTTCATCGGGACAAATTCTTGTTGAAGTTCATAGTGGGGAGTGACCAAAGGCAAGGACCAGGGAGAGCATCAAGGGAGGTGGCGGGCAAAGATGGCAATGAACAAGTCATGGTAGCACATGACTACCAAATTAAGAACACAGTACAATGGTATAGTCACGTGCAACAGTGACTGCAGCACTGGTAGTGGTAATGTGACTGAGGTGTTTGATTGACTTGGAAGCTATGGGCAATGAAAATTAACAAGTACCCTCTAACTATAGCCTAAGGACATTTCTGGGAGATAGGAGGCATTGGCATATGTGCCATGTTAAGTAAGTTAGCAGGGAATCTTTGGTAAACAGACATCTCAGTGCTTAGTTAGCAACACTTGCGCTGTATGAATGTTACCACTAGGTCCATCAGATAGTCAGCCAGTTGGTGCAGTATTGCCTAGCCCAGAACATCCTGCATCAATAGTTACACCACCTCCCCCCACTTCCAGCCTAGACCCTGGCTCCTCTCCCCCCAATGGGCCAGTCAGTGATGGTAACAAGATCGCTCCCAAATGTACTCATCTAGAGTTCTCCTTACCATCCAAGGAGGCTGTTTCTCATTCCACTTGGGACCCTTGTGAAAAAGTCAAGACAGTGTACACAACTGCAGGTCTGTGTGCTATGGCACAGACATATATCACTGACAACTGCATGCAGGTCTCAGTGAGGAAGTCTTGAGAGGTTGAAGACCTTCACTCACTGTGCATGCTGGAGCTTTCCAGGGCAAGCTGCTGTGCTTTCACTGCACAAGTGCAGTATTGCCACCTTCATCTTCAAGAAATTGAAGTTATGCAGACCATCGCAGTTGATGAGTGTGAGGAGGCGGAAGCCTGTTTGAGAAAGGCAGACTCGCAGATTGGTGAAATAAGGCATCTTTTGCATGCCAACAGTACAGCACTAGGGGACAGTGGTATCGCACTCTTCGGTATGGAGCACGACAATGACAATGAACCCTCGTCTAAGCAGGGGAACTATAAGTCACCCACTTATATGGTCATCCTGAAGTTAAGTCTCAAATCCAAAACAGCGGGATCTCCAAGAAAATGATTGGAACTGATAGAAATCATCTATAGGATGATTCCAAGCTACTTTTT
>JBBPKT010001102.1:0-10991 GCA_038089395.1 Pulveroboletus frians
GAGGTCCGAGTGCTTCTCGATTGAGGACAATTGCCTCGTCGAGATCCTCCACTTTCCCGAGCCTGTCATACTGAGTGGAGAGGTTGGATGCAAGGTTGGTCAATAACAACGACCGACCCGGGCTGCCAACCGGGTGAAGTGCTAGTGCTTCTTGATTGAGAATAATTGCCTCGTTGAGATCCTCTACTACGTCAAGCTGGTTATACCGAGTGCTGAGATTAAGTGCGAGACACGTCAAAGATTCCAACCGATCTGGGTGCCCCAGAGGGCGTGACTGCAGCCCTTCTTGAGCAAGGACAATGGCTTCTTCAACATCCATCATTGCCCCAACCTGCTTGTAACGATTCCACAGATGAAACGAAAGCAGGTTCAGGGTAGCGGGTCGCCTAGAATGGGTGAGAGGGCAAAGTCCCAGTGCTTCACGATCGACAGCAATCGCCTCGTCAATATAATTTAGTCCGTCCCCTTGTATAAACTTGGCGGCAAGGGTTGTTGCCTGTAAATGCAGCTCGCCAACTGACAAGGAGGTTAAATTCACCACTGTCTGTGCCGAGAAGAGACACCTACGTCTTGAATCCATCTGGGCTCGATGACACTCTCAATTCAGTCTGGTGGTTTTCGAATATGCTGGGATACCGTGTGACAGCCTGAGCGAGTATGATCAGTGAAAAGGGCGCGATAGACAGGTTCTAAAGCGCTCTGGACTTTGTCTAGACTCTTTGACAGTGCAGTGAAAAAGCGACCTTTTGCGTACACTTAATATTATTAGCTTGAATGGCCGTCTGGTGCGATGTCTTCGGCAGTGCCATAGATTTCCTATACCCAAACGCAGAGGTTACTCGTCATCACTGGGACCTCAAGACCGTGCTAAGGCTTTAGTCAGATGCCAAACGGGGATAAAACATATTTGGGTTGTTACTCTGCTGGAACCGTGTTATAACGCCCTCAACATATCTTATCAAGTAACCCATCAGTAGAAATTATTTATTCAAAGGTGGATGCATTATAAAGCCTTCATAATCTGCCCGCCTAATGTGTCCGTCATGGGAGTTAGTCTGTCTGGTCTGCGTAAGGACAAGTGGCTTGTAACTACTTGATAAGAAAGTCGCAATATTTGATCGCAATATGAAAGTCTGAGATTGCTAAGAACAAATGCCGGGACTTGTGCAATCGACCGAGAGGGCTGGAAAATTGTATTTACAATACAGCTATCTTGTCATTTCCCACTCGTGCTGTCGACCACTTGTATTACGAGATCCCTCCCCAGTGCTTCTGGCCTCACAATACGTTCGGATATCGGTCCCACCAGAGAAGGGCCCTCTGCAAAAGTAGTAGCGTGCGTATATCCCAACCTTGATATTAGCATAGGAGCCTTGATCGATTATTTTCCCTGTGCTGCTAGAACCAGCCATGGCTTTGGGATTCGATGGCCAACGTGCTTGAGGCTCGGGAGCAGCTCTCATCCGTCAACTCTTGATGGACGGTGGCCGTGGACCCCCAAAGATTACCCTCGATGAGTCTTCCATCCGCCTCTTCTGACGAAAGATTCTCAAATGCCCTCTCATATTATGACCAGTATACCTCACACAGGTTGAAATTGTGCTCGTTGGTGACCCTTGCCACTTCTGCTGCGGCTTAAGGTGATCAACCAGACAGAAAGAGAAATGTGTTGGTGCGTTGGTGCTCTGAAAAGTGGGGACTAAACGCTGATCCCATCATTCTTGCAAGGTTTGAAAAAATGGTTCACGAGGACTTTGTCGGTCTCAACCCTATCCTAGCTACATCCTACCATCAACGAAGAAGACAGCGTGAAGTCGAATAGATATAGAAACGGTTGTACTATTTTCATAACCCAGATGTTAGAACTCGAATACAGAAATACCATCGCTGCCTCCATCATCGTCTGTCTCATCAAATTCGTTATCTTCGGATACTTCATCATCACATCCATCATCCTCAAGCTCTTTACCTATGGCCACGTCCTGAGGATCTTCAGTCATACCGTTAACAGGTTCCTCATCACTCTCATCGGAGGGATCCTGTATACCTATGGTGCTGCAAGCATGAACAGCGCTGTTTGTTGATGTCGAGACCTGGTATTGGGCATGGTGTCCGACACCAAAGCCCGTATATCGAGTGAACATATCACGATCTGCGAAGCTGGGAATGATGTCAGGCTAGCTGAAGTACTGAGTAAACGAACTCACATGTTGACGTAGTAAGCTGCCCAATCGTCGGCATTGTCACCCTCCCGAGCAACTGATGGACCATGACGGAGTAAGGAGTCGGTGCGACCGTCAGCAAAGGCTGGGATCAGATGGCAGGCGCGAAGGACAAAAGACGGGTCAATGAACCCAAACGCAGTGCCTGAGTCTGAGGGAACAAAGCCGATCTTAGGAAGACGAGCGTTCCTAAATCCCCAACGATGACCGGGCACAACTCCAAACCAACGAACCCACAGCAACTCTATTCTCCGTTTAGTGCCCATATACTCAACTGCAATAAGGAATGCGCCTAGGACTTGGGCATACCAGAACGGATGAGCATTTGGACCTTCCTCCTGCGAGAGTAACATTACAACCGAGCCTTTCCCAGGGTACAATATATCTTGGTCACGACGCATATCGTAGGTTGTGTAGTTGATTTGAAAACGCTTGGGCGACAGGACTCCGTTGAGGTTATTAAAAAATTTTATGGAGTCCCGCTCCTTGCTAGAAAACACGCGCTCGTCACCATCGTACTCAAGGTTCATAAGTCGCGACAAAATATGATCCTTGAGTTTAGGGACGAAGTTCTAGAGTCGGTGATATTAGGACAACCTGGCTTCAGTACATACTGATGAAGAGGATGCACCTGTAGAGCTGGGTCGTTTGGGGAACTTTGAAGAAATTGGGCGAGGTTAAAGGAGTTAACTGGCGCATCTGACAACTGATGGTGGAGTTCGAGCGGGACTAGACCTGGGGCGGTATCCCTCTGCACAGAGTCCTCACAGATATCCGGCCTGAAGTGTGCATCGTATTGGCGTTGGACCCGGGTATGTCTCCTTTCTTGCCTCGCAATCTGTCCTGTGGGCATTTGCTTGTTTGTACTTCGGTAAAACTGCTTGATGCGGCAATGGGCAAGTTCTCCCTGAAACTCAGTATCGCACCAGCTAAATATAGTGATAAATTTTATATAACTTACTATCTGAGTCGTATATGAATCTGTTGTTCCAAAAAGACGGATAGTAGATACGTAGTCGCCTAGGGCATGTAGTTTGTATGTAGCAAGGTTAAACGACTTGAAACGGGGGCCAGACTGCGTGGCACTGCTCAAGGTATTCGGTTTCCCACTCTTGCGCCGCCAGCGTGCTGCAGTTTCAGAGGGTAACTCCACGGTGCGGAAAGAATGGCACGTGGAGTCTCAGAACCTTCTTAGCTGAGAGCCAAGTAATCTGGTGACGCCGTCGAGACAGTCAAGGGACTCATCTGTGTGAAGTCGTAGTTTAGCGAGTGCATGCCACTCTGCAAGTCGAAAGAGGAGGCCCTGTATGACCTTGTCATGCTCAGGGGGGAATAACGACTCAAATACAGGCATTGCACACTGCGAGAAATAGCAAAGTAAGCTAGCATTATAGTGTCTATTGAATTGCGAACGATACCTGAAGGATGTCCTCAAAGTGTCGAGCAGGACATTGTTGAACTTCTGCAACGTTTGGAGGGAATCGTCGAATCGCATCCCTCCCGAATGAAGATATCTGACGAAACCTCGAACAGGGTATTCCAGCAGCTACCAGACAGATCACAAGTAAAACACACCTGTCATTTAAAGTTGAAATCATGCTAGGATCGATAGCGTAAAGTATTCTCAGCAAATGCCTGAAAACCGACTTGAAGACCCCTAGTTCGAACTCATGCAACAGATCGACGACAAGTAAGCGGTAGACATCACAGCCAAGAGAACCGAGGGTGTCAGCAATCACATTCTGTGCACAAGATGTAGGATTGGCCTGATATATGTCCAGAAAGTACTTACAAACGTAGGGACTAAGGACATAGCCTTGAGGTGTGCCTCGGGCACAGCACCCTTAATCGGCGAACCAAGCTTGTAGATGGCAGTGCGTGCAGCCGAGACCTTATCCCACATATACATACGTAGTCGAGATATCCTACGTGATGAGTCGAACAGTCGTCCAAGGTGATGAAATTCTGTCTTTGGGACGAGGCATCGTGGACAGGGACAAATTCCCTTATCCCGAATTGTAGCAAGTAGCACCCTAGAATGGTTTAGTAATACAAACACGAAGGTAAAAATCTATACTTTTCTGGATAATCCGCAGAGTAGGTGAATATGCGGGGAAACACCCGTCGGTGCCTACCATCATGGCATTTGACAACGGTACCATTCTGGTAGGCCTCAATGAACTCGTCATCGAGAAGAACCTTCCATACTGCATGGAAGAGTTCGCGCTTGCAGTGTGTCAAGACGTCCTTAATGCACCGCTTGTTTGTGATACTGGAGACGAGTTGGGTTATACTCTCTGGGAGCTGATCGCGTGAATAAGATAGTTAGATCGGAGAAGTTACATGGAACAGATGAACTAACGGTCGGAATGAATGCAATAGGATGGCACGTCCCTGAACGAGGATATGCTCGATCGTATTTTGACTGGTTCCCGAAAAACAGATATACTGGCCAGGCAGATGCGTTACCAAACTGAGCGAGGTGGGTCGCATCTGACCAAAACATCAGGCCAGCGATTACACGTTCTAGGTTGCATCCGTCACTCCGCCTCTGTTTCTGAAGCCTATCGTATTCATCAATCCATGTGTCCGATGTGTACAATTCGTCGTAGATACGTTTCTCTTGACCTGTGATGGGCGATCTCCAGATACGTCGGAATGGAACCAGGTGAAAGGACTTTGCGACCGCTCCAGCGAAGACGGCATGAATGACACGGGTAAGGGGGCGATGAAATAGCCCTGGAATTGTGAAAGTCCATCCATTTCCGTTTGAATTCTGCTCTCGAGTGGGAACTGAGATATTGACCGGGGTCTCCCTCCAACCATCCTGGTGTAGGACAGGGGTATGCTCATCCGCAATACCTTCTGATCTGTCGAACTGTTTCATGTTAGTATGAGCATTGAAACCATCAAAATGACGAGGATCGAAGTCGCCCGAGTTGATAACCTCATCAACGAGGCGAGTGACCTCAGCCTCAGACTTCTGCCTGCTACCGGTCATCATCCACGTCATAACTTGCCAGATGCCTATATTCCTCCAGGGCCAGGGAGGTGCTGGAGGAAGTGAGGAGTCCAGGGGGTTCATGTTCAACAAGTCGCCAGGAAGGTGATCGATTGCGGTATTTGAGAGTTGGTCAACAGTTAGGAAAGTATCAGGATCATATGACGGCCGGTGACGGTAATCGCGGGCAATACCAAATATATTGAAAGAAGTGCGAAAGGAATCGAAAACGTGGAGAATGACACGAGGTATCCATGACGAAGTACAAGATGGTGGTGCCTCTGGAGTGACCAAAGAGGGAAGAGACGGCTCTGGAAGTATGTCCCTGAACCGTGCTGGTAGACGCCTTGACCGAACAGGGCGACTAGATGGATTTGGGTCGGGCAATGGTGTCTCGGTGGGATCGGGGACTATGCTAATGGCTCTAGCATTGCTGGTCTCCGTAATAGGCATCGTGCCAGAAGTGGGAGGCATCAGTAGAACATGAGCTTCAATGTTATTTGAGTGGAGGTTGGATTTATCAACGTCCTGCCATCCGAGTCAACGGAGTGAGTAACCCGGTATTATACTAGGTATCAGTACTGCACCAACATTACATTCAAGTCGGCCTAGTCGGACCTTTTTCCCACTTGACAAGCGTTCGCTGCGCAAGTCTGCATAGGACATGAATGCTTGCTGATACAAGGGGCATTTGGAACGATGCTGATGGAGAGCCCGACTTGAGCCGAACGTTCGCCTGCACGGTGACATGTCCCCACATTTGAAGCGACTGTCCATCGTAGGGGTGTCAGATAGTAAAGCAGATGCTCATTGAAAGTACGGATGAGTGAGATACAGATTGGATGTACAGACCAGAGGTGCGCCCACACTCACTCATGAGTATATTCCCAGCAGCGGCAGCGGTCACATCAGACGGGCTTCAAGGTTCGCAACC
This sequence comes from Pulveroboletus frians, assembly GCA_038089395.1. Lineage (NCBI taxonomy): Eukaryota > Fungi > Basidiomycota > Agaricomycetes > Boletales > Boletaceae > Pulveroboletus > Pulveroboletus frians. Next base: position 6,158 of record JBBPKT010001102.1, read on the forward strand.
TAGGTGCCTACTCTGCTATAAACAAACGTAAGCTGCTGTTTCTTTGATCCGGGCCAAGCAATTCAGTGTGGGGTCGGCGGCTGTGGGGATCGTTCCATTCTTCGAGCACTGTGTAGCTGGAAACCCTGAACCTAATTTTTTGACCCTGCAAACAGCATGAAAGACGTGAAACAGGATATTCGGACCGCTCACCGGCAGGAGGGCTTTGAACAAATCAGTATAGGAGGGGACTATAATACCGAGAAGGAGCTCCCAGCCGGCAGTAGCCAACAATGTCAGCTGGTGAGGTTACCGCCACCTTGGATGCAGATGAATCTACTACTCGGATCAATGGCAACTCACGAAAGGATAACCAATCATTCACCCAGGCCTCCCCTCACAGTTCTCGATCGTCTTCGTTTAATGAAAGTGCAGCGGAAATCATCCTGGGACTGTTTCGAACAGATACCAGGATGGATGCCAGTCTAGGCGCGGAATACGAAAAGCAGGAAGATCCCGCGGTGCGAGAAATGGTGATACGTGCCCACGCACAGAACCCCGACTCCTGGGTTAATAGGAGACTCACAACACACGTCACGGAGCAAGCACAAAGTAGTGAGAACGGCGATTCAGTATGCTCTATAAAAATTTGAAGATTTATCCAAGTGATTGACCACTAGCTATGCAGGACTGTTTAAGGAAGCAGGTCGCAAAACGACCAAGGTCACCTACGAATACTGAAACTCCAGGAGAGGTAAGGGCAAAAACGAAATGAGATATAACACTAGCATTGAAATTTAACAGGGAACTTCCAAAATGCGAGGCAAAAGGGCAAAAGCAGAGGGCACCCGCTGAGTGTGCTAGAAGCGTACACAAAGGTGGTGCGTGGTGACAGTGGTCCGAAATTTGCTGACGGGATCAAAGGCAGTAATCTGTACTCAAGCAGCAAGCGAGGTGAGACAGGATAAGGTGAAAGGCAAGGGTAGGGCTGGTGGATGCCATAGAGTAGCTATTCAACCTGGCCACTCATCATACTGCGTGAGGTGATGTAATTTTTAATGACTACCAATTCGCATCTGCTTTTTTGCAGGGCGTTCCAAGTTAGCGCAGTCTGATGACCAGACTAGTATCAAAGGGGCACGTAATGCACTCCCCTTGTTCACATAGTCATTGCGCCGGGCCTTTCAAAGGCTCAGAGTCCCGCATATGGAGACGGAGAAGAACAGTGCGCATACATTCCTGCTAGATACCGCGTGCTCACCACCATTCAAATTCAGTGACCCTCTACGTCATGGAACTACTATTTAAGTATGAAATCAAAGTTTGAGTCTTTTGACCCTGCCTGGCCACAGATATGGAGGCTGATGCGACAATGATCCGCCAGGGAAGGCGGAGAATGAGCAATCTCGGTCATCCAGGTTAACAAGTATGTTATCACTCCAGAGCACATCCCCGTAACGATGCCTTGTAGGTGGAATCCTCCGCACTTACTTCCTGGTGATCCTGGTTGGAGGACTCCACGCTCTTCACCACCTCTTGACGCTACTTCTGACATGTCATATGATGATAATGGTCAACCCAGGTGGGGAGGTGTAGGACAAGGCGCGCCGCTTGACGAAAATGGACGTTATATCTACAATCAGGTCAGTATGTTCCATTCCACCTCCGCCAATCCTACATGCTGCTCCTCAGGCCGCAGGAGAAAGTGCTCTGGTATTAACTATTGTTTTTGCTTTTATGATAGAGTTCCCAATGTGACAACAAAAGTGTCAATTCAGATATCGTATCCGAACATGCGTTCAATCCTCCAAGCTCAAAGAAAAGACGGTTTGAAGATCTCGAAGGTTCTTTACCTCAGGTGTGTCTTCAATGTACCCTATAAACTTCACTGTTTTGAAAGCACATGATAGACACCGAGCCGCCGAGTCAGCACAGGGGATTTACTCAGGTCGACCAACAGTTCACGCAGGATAGGTTCTATGCCGTTGGTCAGATCCCCCACTCCTAAGCACCGCCGCCTCCGGGCTCCATTCAACTACGGCCTATGTCCATATACTTCTCGAGCAGATCGCCTGGAAGAAACAGTGGAGGCATTGCAGAGGGACATGAACGCGGCTCTGATGAAACAGACAGAAGTTTTAACAGAGATATTGGCTGCATTGCGAGAGGACAAGGCACCTTGATTCCATACAACTGTACCCAGTATCCAATACATACTATGACATATCTCCGCAGATGGGATGAGTGAGCGATGACGAAAACAAATGTGGGATCAATTCATTGCCCGGCAAAGCCACTATGTACAGTACGATGTATGTGTGAGTACCCTGCCCGAGCTCTGGGCCCTCTGGGCCCACTCATGAAATGTACAATCTGCTGTTAGCAGGCGCGAGGGCAGCATACAGATTTTGGAATCAGGGCCGACGGGGAAGTAGCGAATACAAAGTTTACTTTGTCATGTTGATCAGCTGTTCATACTGCAATGCCAAGACGGTTTAATGATCCGCACTCAAGTACTCAGGGCCAGCCGCCCACACCCGTTCACCAACTCCGTCGCAGCTGCCAGGTTACTTTATCTAGTATTAAGGGTGCTCCTCGACTGCCCAGCATCTCAAAAATAGTTAAAAGTCCATCGGATTACAGTTTGATCCGTCTGTGTAGCATGATATGTAGACTATCCCTTTTTCTCCTTGTTTTTGTCTTCTGGTGCAAGACAGGCGTGCCAATCCCTGGGTCATAGATCTCCTGCAAAAGGCTCTAGTTTGCGCAGATCACTGCACCGGATCATCCGCACACAATTTGCTTATTAGTGGGTGTGCTGATATCTTTGCGGTGTTATCTATCTCCCACTCATTCATATGTCTCTGAGTCCGCCTCCAGCTGCCCCAAGTGTCGAAACTCGTACCGCCTTAAAGCGACGTATCGCCGCACTTGAAGAGAAAAATGCAGAGCTTGTTAACAAAATGATCAAAACGCCGTATGTGCATCTGGAAAAAAACAAGATACAATATAGCACTACATAGCACCTATAGTCTCAATAGCACCTATTGGCTTCCCCCATGTATGTAGTACTATGGATCCACTCAAGTTCTCCCAGGGCACAACCATAGTATGTGTAGCAATCCATAGCTATTGGGTAATTGTGCTACAGAGAACTATGTAGCACTATATAGTATCAATGGAGCTACTACCAACACCAGCACAATGACCGACACCAGCACAACGACCGACACCAGCACAACGACCGACACCAGCACAAACCATATACCAAGCTACTCCTCCATACTATCCCCATCCCCCTCCTCCTCCATCTCATCTCTATCATACTCATCCACCTCCACTTCTCCGTCTCCATCTCCGTCTCCGTCTCTGTCTCCATCTCTGTCCTCCTCCAGCTCGTCATTTGCACTACCTCCATTGCTTCCAAACTCTGATCCAAATTCCTCGATAGCATCTCGAATAATGTCATCAGGGATGAAAGGTTCGTCGTCTTCATCTGCGACGGCCTCAACACCCGCATGCAACCTACACACCATCAGAGAACATCTATATGAAATCATTACGAACACTTGCCTTCCATTCTCGAAGATATCTTGTAGCATCTTGGATAAAATCCCCATCTTGCGCATTTGCTGATTGAAATATTCGAGAGTATCGAGGTGTTTCTTGTAGACGCGTTTGTACTGGTCCTCCTTGAATTGAATTGATTCGCGCTTGCCAGTGGCCCACTCATCGATTGCACATTCGATCTGTTTTGAGAACCGTCAATCAGTTCTCGGGCTGCATTCATGTGAATAACATACCGCAGTAATTGTTAGTGCAAATGCCACGCGGGGGAATGGGGAGTAATGGTTAGACCACTTCACTCCTTCACCTGACCTGTTCACAAAAAGCACTTCGTTGATAACTTGTTGAATGGCTTTGTGCTTGTAAACACCAGTACGGTGAGGGTGGAGCTCCTGTGAGGAGATATCTCATTAGTAGTCTTATCGTACGTGAACAAAGAGCTTACACGGCAAGTGAATGCCGCTTGGGGCTTGAGCTCACTAACGAGCTTTCGGTTCTTCTCTCTGACGGTAGTCATGTCGCTCACTTCGAACCCATATGCAGTTGTGACAACCGCACGTGCATTTGTTTTGAACTGGCTACGCAGGTGTGAGCCTCGAGCAGTGATCTAAATGGTAATATTCAGTAGTATATTGTGAATCCAAGAATGTCACTCACCAGCCAGATGAGTCCTTCGTCAACTTTGCTGTCCTTCAATTCGGTGCTGTAATACTCGCTGCCTTCCTTCCAGGCTGCCAAAGCCCACTCCCGTTCTTCAACTGCATCTGGGAAAGGGTTTTGTTTTAGTAACATGATATGATACTGTTGAATAGCAACTTTGAGGATACGCTGGGTCCGTGAATCATAGTCGGAGGCCTTGGGGCGACTTTTCGGGCTGATTCTTCTTCCATGGGCTGTGTCGTGAGTCAGAGTGGTGAGCATAGGTGACAGCACCTGCAGGTCATCACCAACGGTGGAATCCACCGAGTGGCCAATCACTGTCTCGCCCACCAAAGGCTCATCCTCCTCACTACTAACCAGGGTGTAGCGACTCCGCTTCCTCTGAGTGAATGGCGGACTGTCAAAATCATCTTCATATTGATCAAGGTTAGATTTGCTGTGGGTCTCCGTAGCAACATGTTCATGTGCACGATGCCCGGTGGTTGATGAAAATCTGGCAACGACAATGTGTTATTAGTACATGAATAGATGGAGGCATACACTTACTTAGCTATCTCCATGGCAGGGAACGGAGTAGGAGCACGAGCTCTCTTGTGTGTGGCAATATCCAAAGCGCCCAAGCTGAGCT
>JBBPKT010001103.1:0-10974 GCA_038089395.1 Pulveroboletus frians
GCAATGACCAACCTTGTTGTGTATAATTTAATGCGAAGAGGGAAGCGAGACAAGATGAGACAAAAAAAAGAAAATAGATGGATATGAGTTGGATAGGGGAGCGCAATGAGCATCGAGGATGAGTCCATGAACCAGAGAAAATGGAAAGGAGGGAACAAGGAGCATGATGGATCAGTGTTCACGAAAGAGTGTGCACATCCCTAGATAAGGGCCATAGGATAGGGTTGAGATAATCAACAAGGTGGGTGGAGTTGAAATAAAGAGAAACCACGTATTAGATTTAAGGAGAAGCCAGACAGGGGAAAAAGCGATCACATTACCTGTGTAATAAGAAACAAGACATCTTCCCCATTGACCTATCCCCCTGCAAGATGAAGGAGTGGGAACAAGAAAAAGAGAAGAGCGAAAGTACAAGGTGAGTTCCCTCAATCGGAATTATTCCCCAGAAAGAAAGAAAGAAGTGCCAGTACAACACTGTGTCATTCACTGTTCACTCTACCTTGAATCAACCACTACCGTCGCCTCTCCACATGATGCAGCAATGGCCTTCATAAAATCAAAGAGACGGTCGGCATATTCGTTCAGCAGAACTGGACTAATCTTATGCTAAAAAAAAAAAGGTCACTCCCTTCGTGTTATTCCACGTCAAGGGGGGCCATGCACACGTAGCTCTTTCCAAAAGTGCTCCAATTGTTTGGTCGCTAAGTACAGCGTCAGAATGTCATTGATACCAAGATAGTAGAGGGCATCCGTTGGTCCCTTCGTTTCGTTAGTTGCTTGGAGGCCACTAAAAGATGAACAGTTGGTCACCTGTATCTTCCTCAGGTAAATCTGACCCAATGCATTTCAGGTCAAATTTGCATATCATGCACTTCATCACAATGGCTTTGGGAAATTGTGCACCCTTGTGTTGAGCGTTTCGTTTCTACAATGGACAGCGGGTACAGAGGGCTGTCAAAATGTCATTAGCACAGCACCACGACAGAGCATCAAGCATATGACATCAACATTTCACGGCATCACAGAACCCGCTGCGAAGGGAAGGGAATGAAAGGGAAACGTGTTTGACGACTTCCATGTCTTGCAGTGCGTCGGCAACATACCACCGTTTGGTAGGGGATGTGGTTTCGGATGGATGCGAATGAGAGGTACGTCTAGGTGTAGCGGATGGTGCTATGTGATGTCTGTCCCTCCGCGCTGCGGTACACCAGGTAACGCCAACTCTAACCGCAACAAAAAACAGAAATGAGCCTTGTCAGCCACAAGAAGTCAAGGGACAAAGTTACCATGCGTCGACGACCTTCCCCTCCGATTGACTGTTCCACAATGCTCTTTTGTTGTCATACTCACGAAGCCCACAGTCAAGCAACCCTCACGGGCTTGTCGCACGTATTCTGCACCAGGAGCATTGGGGTTCACCATGACTGAGATACATGACAGGTGCCTTGTATTCGATGGCCTGTCGGGGTGAGGAGCGTGGAGTCACAGCGGTGGTATTGTGCATCAGAGATATGTGACATGATCGTCGTTGCCCACACCCCATATGTGACATTCCCATGGGAGAGCTATCCTCCAGCCCATCATGCATCATGAGTTGAGTCTTTTCCTGTCCCCTTGCACAGCGATGTCACTGATGCCAATTAGTAGTATATAACTTAGAACTGTGCTCACCAAAACCTTGCTGATTCCATCGCTCCAGAATGTCATCGCCCTTTATCTTGTGGACCCCCGCTTAGTTGGGAGAGCTGGTTTGCCGTTTCTCTACTAGCATCCGTCATCTCTGTTCTAGTCATTTGGCTACTCTTGCGCTATCAGCCCACTCACCTGACGGAGGTGGAGAGATGAAGATAAGAGTAATTGGCCGACGAGCGAGCTAGCTCAAGTTTTTTGGGTGACTGGTAATATCACTATTATACTCACTGTCACTTTGTTTCTGACAGGTATTCCCAGAAAGGTGGGGTGTGTGGAAGGGGGTGCGACGCCATCAAGGCTCGCGACACGACTCTGGGCAGTTCATGTGGACGATCGTGTTCTTTATCATGGACGGTGTCACCCAACACGTACTCGAAGGCCAAATGATACCTCCATTCTTTCTGTCATCATCCTCATATGTCGCCCCTTTGTGTTCCATTGTCTACGGTCCAGTTGACTTTTTTCGCGCTCCTTGTAAATATTCATTAGTCACGATTGCCTCACTTGTCATCCTCACGGGTTTAACATGTCCCACAGGGATGGGTATATCTGTGTTAAATTTCCAAGGTGACGCCAGCGCAAGATGGCGATCTCAAACAGATCCATCTCACCAGGTCAATTTATTCAAGAATGGTACCCCGGTGAGCATTATCACGATTCTGGTGCACGTCGGAGAGCCTAGTGTTTAGTTGGGGCGATGAATGGCTAGGTTGTATCTACGGTGGAATACTTGCCGATAGTCAGCAATGGTAGCTGAGTGGGTGCATGGTCTTTTAGTCGTATGTAATCGTGATTTAAACAGACACATTAGCAATTATTCAGAGGTGCAGATGCTGCTAAAGGACTGAGGAAGGAGGTGCCAGATTTCCTGAAGTTGTTCAATGATCGTGTGAGTGCGAAAGGTAGACTTTGGCAGTGATAGACGAGGCACAGGAAAAAGAGTTAACTAGATGCTGAGACAGGGAGGAACAATAGTGATGCTAGAGGAACACCTCAAGATGCGCAACAGGGCATACGAATGTCAACATCTAAGGGTAGACTTGTAAGCTTAACCAGCCCGAGTGACTAGTCTTCCCTTGCATGACCACCCTCGCTCCCTCGGGTTTCCTTGCTGTAAATTGACTGCGAGGCATAACCTTCACACCCGAGGTGGACTCTTGCCCACAGCGCTTGTAGCGACACTTGAAAGTGTAGCTCAAGTCATTTCCCACTTTGTGCACCCACTGCTGCAGGGTGCCGCAGACTGGGCACTGGACAGGGAGCACATGCCCCCATGGACAAAAATCCTGGTGGCACCAGAAGTATCTGGTTACACTGCAATCCCCTGAGAACACATAGACACCCGAGTGCAAACCAAGCTTGTTGGAGTGCCCAAGAGCACATGGCACCGCAACCTCTAGACTGTGTTCCTCGATGAATACAGCCTCCGCAAGGAATACAACAAATGGCCAACAGGTAGTTGGGTGCAAGCGAGTGGCATCAAACACGATAGTGGACTTAATCTGAAAACTGAAGCAAATATCAGAGGCCACGACAATGGGGACCAAGGCGCATGACTTACTGCGTAATAGCTGCATGAAACTCGTTGAAACTTGTAGGATTGTTTACAATGGCACCACAGGCAAACATGATGAGCATGGAGCCTGATGCAACCACCTCAAATGGTGTCAGCAGAGTCTCAAGAACCTCTGTAACGGTGGAGGCAACTTCGAGCCTTTTCTGATGTGAAAAGCCGATCATTAGGTCACCACGATTGTCCTCGCTGTGAGAGAGAAGCGTGAACAGCACATTACTCTGTGGGTGTCACTGAGTTCAGTGACAGTCGCTGCCGCTGCCTGTTCATACTGTTTACGTGCAACACATGTTGTGAGATTGAATTCGATGTGCTTGACCACCAAATTACCCAAGTGTATGAAATAGGGACGAAGGAACTCTTCTAACATGAGGACAGGGCCGCTGAGAGGGATAGAATGGACGCGAAGATGCATAACGATCGTCCTACGGGAGCTAATGCTGGAGTGGATGGGAAGCTGGAATTCCCCACTAATGGTAGGAAAAAGCGGAAGAGTGGGCCGTGCATGGTTGTAGAAGCCCTGCATACGTATAGAAGTATCAGTGGTAGGTATGACTGTAGAATTTTGTATACACAGATTTACCATGTATGGTGTGACTTGGCCACTGCGGACATCATCCTTCCAATGGCATGATACATACAAGAACTTGACTTCGGGCAGAAGAACCAATGCAAGATGCTCAGTGGGGACTGAGAGACAGTGGTGACATACAGCACGTGGGCAACTATCACAGCTGTAGAGGCTTCCACCATCCCCACACATGTGACAAAACTGAAATATAAATATATGAGTGGAATCTATACTGCAGGAAAGTGTCATATCCATCGAATCCGGTACTCCGGACACCTTTCCTGCAACCTCCGGTGCGTTCTCGATGAGTCCGCATTCCTGACACCCCGGACCCTCTGTATTTAGCATTCCTTGTTCTTAGTGTTACACTCCATTCTTCGCTTACAGTACATAGCCACTAGCTTCGCCCCAGTTCACCCCCTGTCCCTGTGCCCACTTAGGAGCACAGCTCCGGTATACCTAGCATCCGCACTCTGGACTATTAGTAAGACCTATGTTCTACTCCCGTATATAAAGTTCCCGCACTTGTAGTAGATACTCCAGTTTGAATATTGACTTGGACAGTCTCCCAAGCTCACTCTGACCCCCTTGAGTCTCTAAGACTTTCTTCTGAACCATCCTCGGCCTTGTTGCTTGCAACAAGACCAATCCGACTTTTTCCGCCCGTTCCGAAATTACAGGACACCCCCAGAGTTGTGACAAGGGCGCACCACATACAGTGAAGCCAAGTCCTGCTCGAACTCCGGAGTTCTGGAGTTACCTCCCGGAGATCCCAGTTCTAACAGAAAGGAGGCGCACGTTGTTGTTGGAATGACCATCCCAATCAAGAGGTGTTTCCAGCATTGCAGCGAAACATGACCGGTCAGGTGGCACTTGAGTTGACATAGACACACTACCATGCACCAGCGGCTTCACCTTGGTGGGCTGTTGGAGGGCGGTGGCAGCGGCGGACTGAAGTTTTGGGACCGCCTTGATGGTAACGCGGGCTGCTTCTCCTCGGGTACCCCTTGTGGTGTTGATGGAGATACAGGAGGCTTCTGGGCCTCTTGGGAGAGTTGGAAACGTTGGCAGAGCTTTTCGACGATGTTTTCAGCTTGTTTTTCCTAGCAAAAATTGAGGACAGGTGAATGAGTGGCATTGGTGGAACAGACATAGGCTCACTTTTTTGATAAAAGAGAAAATGTAGCGCATTGTGCTCTGGAACACTTTGGCACGTTCCCCAGACGATAAACGACTGATGACTGACACGTTCCACAAGTCAAAGGCGAATCCGATTCAGACTGAATAACCCCTTACCATCCGGCAAATTGTTGTAGATTGTATTGTCTCTTGTCGACAGTTAGCTTTGCCGGGTCCGATGCTCGTGGCTCCTCGTCCTCTAAACATTTGGCCATCTCACCCAGTTGACCCTTGACTTCGATCAACCCAATAAGATGCATGAGCACCATGAGTGTGTTTTTCTTGATGACCAGGTCTAGATCCAAAAGACCCTTGTAGAGTTCGCTGCTATTCTTGTCGATGATACTGCTGAAGGAGACAGTGATGTCCCCAAGGGCGATAACGATGTTACTACGAATGCTGGTGGTTCTCGTCACAGGATTGCGAACTGACGCAGAGAAATTTTGCAAATGACAATGTTGCGGTCACGCGAAGGGTCTGGTTCTAATCATCAGCATGAGCAGTCACAGAAGAAAATCGTTGGATTTGACAAACGTTGACAAGTAGTGGTCCATGGAGTGCTAACAAGGAGTGTGAGCCGTATGAGAGCTCCGTTCCCACACTGCAGCAATTCATTTACAAAGTTCATCTTTGACATTACCAGCAACCTGATCAAGTTCCTCGACTCTTTGAATGCCTTGTTTGTCGAATTCGTCCCTGCTTCCATTTCTATGTGAAGGGTCTTGTTGAGAAGGGAACCTATCCACCATGCTATCGGCAGTAACACTAGAATTTGTTGGATGAGCTTACCTTTGACCTTTTTCGTGCTACCATTTCATTGTTGAAAAGTGATGCATGTGTACCGGGCAAGCATGAGATTGGCCTGAGAGGTAGCATGATTAGTTTACAATGTCAGGGCAGCAACCAGATGTGCTACCTTTCCCAGAAGACCCGATCCCAGTCTGAGCAAAACATCAACCTCCTCCAATATGACACTGTGTCTTGCCAGTGCAAACATGCCAAGGATGATGATCACACCCCAGCGTTGGCACGCAGGAAGGGATTTCGACAAACATGACAAAAAGAAGAAATTCTAGGGCCTTTTACTTTGCAACATCCAGGACAAGTTTGCTGTAGAGCCCGTTAATAATGTCATGATGGACAGGCTCTTCTTCTATCATCGTCTTCAACATTTCCTCTAGACTGGTCAACTCAGCCTGCGTTGAATCAACCTAGTAGGATCAGTGAGACGACGCAAGGAGACGGATTCTTAATGCTAACTCAATCATGTTCTCGGACATCTGGTTCACTTGCTGCTTCAGTTCCATGTCAGCCAAAGGATCAAAGTATAGGCTGCCAGTAGCACTCCAAGAGACGGGATCACATGGCCATCTGGTTGTTGTATTTCGACCATTTCAAGTACATTGGTCCCAAGCTGAAACGATCGTTAGTCAGAGGTATCATACGGAGACTATGAAAAATACCTCTAATGTTTGAAACTCGTACTCAGAAAGAGTTCATCGCTTCCAACACTTCTACTTCATTGGTACTGCCAGGCAGCCGAATTACACACTCCATACGGGCTTCGATTGCCTTAATAAACCCCAGCGCATCGGAATAGTATTTTCTCCGTAGTCTGAGATGTAGAACTTTGTTGGACTCCTGTGCTGCGAGGGCCTCTTGTTCCGATGAGTCATCGCAGTAAGATTCACCATGGAATGGCGCACCTTCTGTTTCTTCTGCAGATTTCAGGGCTGGTCGTCGCCCATCATGCTGTCCAGGTTCTATGTCCCTCAGCTCGTCGGTGTCCATCTCATCGTCATCTTCTACCTCAGGTCTAGAAGGAACCATCAGAACTGAAAATGATAACGATAACCGACTCCGTCGCACTCTTTTCCCTCTTTTTGTGGGTTCCAGGAGTGCTTTCGGTATCATCTGTTTGAATTTCACTGTCCTTGCCATTGTCACCCTCATCACCCTCGCCGTCCTCTCCTCCGTTGTCTTCTCCTTCTTGCTCAGTTTTTTCCCCAGCGTTGTCTCATTCAACAGCCTTGCCGACAGCATCTTCTAACTTGTCCAGTTTGGTCACCACCTCTTGATAATAGCCCTGCCACCTCTCAAGGTTCAGAGGACCGTCGTGCATGAGCCCCCATGGATGGGTCAACACCAGCTTGGTCAACTGCACCACTGCCGATTTGCGCACTGTCAATGCCTTGTCTTCCAACATCGCTATGGCATGCCACATAATTTTGAGTCGCTACTTTGGAAATGGGACCCAGAGATCACATAGCCCCAAAAATGCGGCATGAACTTTGGAGCGGGCATACGAGGACAAGTCGAGTGTACAAGAGACAAGGAGATCAAAGAGCCCACTGACTTGCTTGTATATTTGTGTCGGGTCGTTGGTCATGTCCTCTGAGCTGGAGAGTTCATGAATGAGCAAGCCGATGACTTCAACAAGGGTCGTATGCATTGGGTATGGCTGGGTGGATCTCCATTAGCAACAATGACTCGGAAAGCAGGGTATGTACCTCGGAATCTAGATGTCCAAGAAGAAAACTGATTTGCTTGAGTACTGACCACAAGGACTCCTCACTGAACTTGACAACGAAACACGAAATGGCCCTGGGACCTTTTGTGTACTGTGCGCTGAAAGTCATACTAGCAATCTCACATAGTACCTCATCTCCAAGCCAGGCATGATCCAAATTTTTGGCGAGGTAAGACAAGAGGTGTGCCATTGGTTTGGAGAGATGCTCGTAATATTGCAACGATTGCATGATACTAATCTGCGCAGCAACAGCATGGTCATGGTGCTTGACAGCAAAACAGATGACCTTGTAGACACTCATTTAGATGATATGGTCCTTCATGCATTGTTCACTCTCTGCAATGTGATACACCGGTCAAATAAGGTAGCTGGTTTGATGTCACTAATTCAATGTCATAGCTTTATTCTTATTTTTATGACATATTTTTCTTATTTACCTTTAATTTTAATATTTATTTGTACCATTTTAATTAACATTTTTATAAAATATATATATATATATCAATTTTTAATACTTTATAAAATGATGCTCCTCAACCTTGGCAAATAGGATTTCAAGATTCTGCTTCACCAGCCTTTACTGGTATTATTGATTTACATAATTCTATTTTCTAAATATCCAAATATAGGTTTACCTGAGAAAGTTGATACAATATGAATAATAATTCCAAATCCAGGTATAATTAAGATATATACTTCAGGATGACCAAAGAACCCATTTCTTTACATATTACTAATTTTTAATTTTAACCTAGAGTAATATGTTTAATATAATAGTATATTAAAGTCAAGGCAAAGAATCTTGGCATCCCTCCACTGTAAAAAAATCAAGACAGCCTCTGCACCCACAGAGATGGAAATTACTTCTCAAAGTATGACTGCACAGCAACCAAATTCAGTGGAGTGGGCTCACAAGAAAAACATATATATCACCAATGTTATCAAGAAGTGTCATGAATATAGCAACAAAGACCTGCTGGTCTAGAAAATTTGTCTCAACTGTGACCCTTTGATGCAGTACCTAAAATCAATGTGTGAAATATCACCATGACAGAATCAGTTTTCTCAATTGTAAGTCTACTTCAATATTCTAAGATAATGTTACATACTGAGCACCAAGTCTGGTAAACCCTCCAGCACCTGAGCAAGTGGTGAAATGGCTTTGGTTCAGTTGCCCTCTCAATTATAATGAGTTTCCTTTCCAGTCTTAAAGCTAACACATATTCAGTTGCAGAATATTTACAATCAGACTATCTATTATATCATATATGCTAATCCAATTATTTTTACCTGCCCCTTTCCTTTCTTTCTGATCATGTGATTAGGTCATGTGCCCATGGTCTAAACATATGACATCATATCTCATGGTTAACACTCCTTTTTAATTACTGTCACTACTTCTTCTCAATCATAGAACCCTCTTACAATCATGAGATATCACAAGTAGATTACACCTTATTTTACCACACCCTGTATGCACGGCATGGTCCATGCACAGTAGTCCTGCATATATAAAGGATGCATCCTCAGCTGATATTCCCAGCTTTAGTCACTTGTTCCTTGGGTTAAAACCTTGGGTAATAAGTGTTCTCCTCTGCTCTCATTCTTCTCACAAGGCTTTATGGCAAGCCTTCAGTCACTCAGCTTCAGTGTTTTATATCTGAATAATACTATTATTTCTTGTGAAATGACTTTGAAAACAAGAGATTGTACTGTTTGCACTTCCTATTAGAGCTCATTGTAACAGCACATCTCAACATTACCATTACATATATTAAGGTGCCCAGTCAGAACATGGTCACAATGGTTGTAGGAAAGGACAGTGAAGGAGTAATTACCTTAGCAACAATGGCTGTAAGTCATTTTCACATCCTTATAACTTCACTAATAAATTATTCATCAGTTGGAGCATGCCATCAAATTTAAGCTTCCAAAGGTACTCAACAAACAAACTGGTCAAGAAACAACTGCACTGTTCCAGTTCTCATCTGCAAATTGGAGTAGTGATACTGCCACTTACAGAGAATCTGTTTGTAACAGAGGACCAACATTTGTTCAAGTGACTTTCTCTGAAGCTTATGCCCTCAAGACTGTCAAGGCTGAACCCTCACCTAATATGGGAGAGTCCAGAACTGTTAATCCTCATTCTTTGCTATGTGAGATTGTTGCCTCTAATTGTCATAGATCAGTATCTGACATACTCACACAATTATAACAGGATTTACAGCTCATTGTTGGTTACTGGCTTTCTCATTTGCATCCATTGTTATCATCTCTTTTGATTTCATCTGCCATCTCTGATTATCTACTTTATGCACTTACACTCACTTTTATCACCTTTTTTTCCCTTTCCTGCATATGATCAGGTCCCTCACTTAATTTACTTTTTCTACTTATCAATGCAGGCATGGTGGCAATATAAGTTATGCCTTTTTTCACTTTCACACTATTGGCACTAATCATGAGAAAAGTGTGTAACAAGTTGATAACCTGGCTTATTTTGGTCTTGATGTGCTTTTCATAGCAGATGCTTAATTTTAGCTTATGGGATCAAAAAAGCACAAGTAAGGTTAGATAATTGTGGTGTCATTTTCCTGATATTGGTGATTCAGTTTGTTTAGGTAGTGATGAGCTATTAGATATTAGGAGAAGAAGTGTGTTGGTTAACCAATCAATGAGGGGGTTGGTGTCTTTCAGCCAGGCCATTCTGAGGATTAAAGGATTATCACCACAATGCATGACATGGAAGCATTTAGAGTAGGTTAGCCCTTCAATTTTGAAGGATTGGGTGGCAGTGAATTTGATGGGTTCTTCCTTGTTTTGAGTGTTATTAGCATTCCAAACAGGAAGTGGTTATAAGAGGCAGGTAAGTGAGACTCAGTGCCACTTGATAAAGCCCCAATCTATGTAGGAGCACATGGCTCCAGAGTTGACAAGAGAGGTGTTGATGACTTTGATACCAGTAATAAAAAGAAGAGGGATTTATATTGCTTGAGGATCTTTAGCTACTAGTACATGGTGATTAGAGTCGGAGATATGTGTCAAGGATGTCTTTCCTTTCAAAAACCCTTTTCCCATCTAGAGAAGGTTACCATCTTAATGGTTTATTTAGAAGGGTCTTCTTCATCTTCATTGTCAGGGACTGATTCAAGCTTGGGGAGCAGAGTGGTGGTGACCTTTGTGATGGAGGTCTTCTTTTTTCCCTGGTTACAGAAGGCTGGGCATGTGGTGGACATATATCCAGGCTGATAGCAATAGAAACAAAGTTCATCAGTAATTTACTCATGGCCTTATCTGGCCTTAGCTGCATTTTTTTCAGTGCTTTCTCACATTGGGGCACAAGGTTGTACAAGGCCACCTATTTTCTTGGGTCTGACTTGTACTTCACTTTTTATACTTGAGATAGGAGATTTCAATGGGAGAAAGTGG
>JBBPKT010001104.1:0-10974 GCA_038089395.1 Pulveroboletus frians
ATGGCAAACGGACAGGAAATCCTTGCCAGCCCGTGCCGTTTTGCTCGCGATTCCATACCTGCACAGTCCGTCAGGATGGGAGACTTATTTGACCCATTTCTTAACCGGTCCGATCATGGCTGCTCCCATTTCTCTAATTGCTCCATCCAATTGTCCGACTCATGTCACTCGTTTCATGGACAAGATCTTTTAACAGTGCTGGGATCGCATGCGTCCAACCAACAAGCAAGAAAAAAAAGAGATCAACTCGAAACTGACAGGAAAGCTTACAACCAAACCAAACACGTTTTCTGTTTCCCAGATCACCAGGGCGACTGTCCTGCCCCAGCCTCCCTCGCTAGTCTCTGAAACTCCGCATTCGGCGCGTTGGACGAGTCCAAGTGGTGACCCCCGCCCCCAATGACCGCATCACACTCTGGGCATCTCGAGCGTTCCATCGCCCCTCCGCACTGTACACACACACAGATCAGCACGCACATGGCACCATATCCATCGATCTACACGCACCTCGGTAATCACAAACATATGACCGTTCGGACAACTGTAGTAATGTCCCGCATGTGCTGGTCGATCGTCCATCAGCTCACGCTTGCCAAGGGAATAGACCACGCTTACCAAAGTTCAACGCCTTGACGATGGCAATACGTTCCTCGAGAGAGACTGGCTGATAGAACGTGTCCATGCGAATCGAGCGTTCCATCTTCGCCCACTCTATCACGATATCGCCTGCGACACTTGAGAAATTCGACTCCAACCACGCCACCTCTTCATAACTCGACTTCTTCTCCAGGTGCTCTTCAATCCTTGTTTCCATCAGCCCTTCTGCCTCCTCGCAGAGACGCGCCGCTCTCACGGCCAGCGCATTTCGATGGCCCTGTTCCTTAAACTGACCCGTCAACTTGCACATCATCAGATCAAACCGGAATTCCTCCAATGAAATCCGCATTTGATATAGCGCCGTCTTCGACATCTGACGATGGGATTCAGAGTCTCTTGCGACCGCAAATGCAACGTCAGCATCTCGCGCACAGCTCTCGAACAAGAACCCAGTATACGTGGCCCAACTCCCCTGTTGGCTGATGTTGATCCCGTTCTCGATGCGGCCGCTGATGGCATCGATCCATGCCGTCGTCAAGTCGGCCATGATGAGGCGGATGTGGATCGTCAACCAGATCGCTTCCACCAGGAACCTCCGATCGGCGAGAGGACGCGGTTGGCCAATCTTGATCTTTGCGACGCGCATCGCATGCGTCATCGGATCTCTGGGCGACCTGCCAAGGTTATCAAGGGAGGCACCAATCTCGCTCTCGTGGAGACAGGAAAATGCGGCCTCCCATGCCTCTGTGTGAGAGGAGCGCGTCGCGGCCACCTGTACGGCCTGTTTATAGGCAGTGAGGAGCTCGTGCATCGCCTTGCGCCAAACGTCCACCACGGCACGATCGATGGCATGGAGATCCGTATTGGCAGGAAAGAAATCGCGTTCTGGAATGGGCCGTCCTGCCTCTTTCCCCGTTCTCAGGGACCGGTTGCGAGCCCTGGCTTGGGACGCTCGCTTCTTCTCGTCGGTCTTGTCCTTGAAGTCGAGGCTGATCGTCTTTGCAGCATTCAGTAATCCATCCTTTTTTGAACGGACGGACAACGATTCGAGAGCCGTCTGAACAGTGCCGAGAGAGAGAGACATCTGGGCGGCGACGTTGCGCTCCAAAATGTCCAGGTTGGCCCGCTTGAAGACACGACCGTAGCGCGGTGCCGTGATCTCCGAGCGACAGACAGGGCACGTAGGCGGTCGTCTGAATCCGGTGGGGGACAACAGACCTCGCCATCTCCCGTCCGGCGTCGTGCTATAAAACGCCGACATATCGCAATGTCCATCGAGCGTTTCGACAGTAAACGTGTGTCGACAGGATGGGATCGTGATCAACAGTTCATCCAAGGACTCCATATCAGGGTCGATATCCGCTAAAGTGCGCTGCAGCACAAGATCGGCCACTTGCGTCTTTTGCTCCGTGGAAGCACACTCGAGGCAAATTTGGATCGCGCAATTCTCCCCACACACTGTCGGGAATCAGCTTTAAGCGTCAGGAAAGGTGAGGTGACCTACCCGAGGGGCATCGATGGCCGCATCGAAGCTTCTTCTCACACCGTCGATCACACGGCAGCCGTGCACAGACCTGCAAATATGCCCATCATCGAGATGAGTCTCATTTCGGTTCAAGGTCACTTACGGAACCACAAGGAACCGGACATGCGTCGTGGGGGCATGCCCTGCAGAAGCAATCGTCAGACATTAGATCGCACGTCTGAAAACGACAATGCGCGCTTACCACGTGCATGGCTGTTTACATGGCGCACACGGCACACAGCACTTGCTCTTACACTTTGCATGAGGGCAAGCCTGCCTACACTCCGCATTGCAGCGCGTCGTGTGCGTGTGATTCTCAGCGCACGGCGCCTGGCAAGCGTGCTCGCAGTACAACCGTTTCTGGCATGCATGCACAGCATGCTTCGTTCGCTTGATGCGGTGTGCATCGTCCAGTTCGTCGTCATTGACCCCTTGACAGTCATCGCACGCTGCATTACATTGCTTGCCACAGCACGCCATCAATGCGCCACAGCGCTCGAGACACCGATAGTCTTCCGGGTCTTGAAAACACGGCATCGTCGCACGATGTTCACAGTAGCCCAGTTGCTTCTCCACCATCTCGTCACAACGAACATGATCGATCGTGTCCAGCTGATAGCTGAACACGTACCGTCAGCCACAGTAAAAAAAAGGAGCTTTGAGCGTACCATGACACCGAACGCTGGATGTGCCCGCACGGCAGCTGGACGTTTGGAACTGGAAATAGACAATTGCCGCACGGTGTGTGGCATGCCTTTCTGCACGGATGGTCACGATGACAAAGCCTTCGACAGGGCTTCGTACACATCACAGCAATGTGGTTGGGATCGTCGCAATGACACTGTCGTGTCGAGGACCAGGTTCAGTGTGGCATCGAGAGACGCTCAGGGGCCCTACCTTGAACGGACAGAGATGTCCACATGTCAACAGCGTGTCACATGGCTCCATACAGCCACCTGCCGAGGAAAAAGTGAACGAGGGTTCAGCGAGCCTCATCACACATACCATCCGGTGCGATCTGAGAGAGCTGACCCGGGCGCGAGACGTACGCCACTTTGTCAGGATGTCGATGGCAAGCGACAGGCAAGCCAGGACCCAACGCGTCCTGTGCATCCAGCTCATCAATGACTGAACGCCACATCTTACTTCTAGACGACAAATTCTCAGCGTTTCCAAACACATACAGACCATGGCGAGCCCGGGAGAGTGCCACTGCGCGAAGGGTGAGCGCGTCCATCGACAGAACATGAAATGATTACCATTCGTGCGATTCTCAGACTGGTGCGCAGGTCAGCCGGACAGGTCCCCCGACGTAGTGGCATCACATACCTTGAGGAATCCAATGTTGACCCGCGTATGCTGAGAGACCGCCATCTCCGGGTCGTCTTCAGCGCCACCCGAATTTCGAACGAGGGAAAGGATGACGATCTAGGGTTCCTGTTGAGCGCATGCGTCACACCCAGTCCACAGCACCCCTACCTTGCCTTCTTCTCCCTGATAGTTGTCGACCGTCCGTAACCTGACCTGTTGACCATGAGCAGGATCATCGGGGTGACCAACACACATACACGCTTCGTCACGTTGATACGCTGGATGGTCCCTTCTTCGGAAGCATCACCGCCGTCGTCCTGGTCTCCTTCACGATCATCAAGCGCAGCTTGATCCCGTTCGTCAATCACGACCGCGACTTCATCACTCAGTGCATCTCTCAGTCGGGCAAGCTGGCCCAAATAGGCACACAGAACAACGATATCGCCCTCGGCAGTGTAACAGCCCTGTCTATGGGGACTCAGCCCAACCATGACACTAAACGGACCACCTACCGCAAGAGGTAGAGAACGAGGTCTCGGATCATGTCCACCTTTCTACACGTCACGCGTGGGGTTCACAAAAAACGGACCGGACGCACCTCGTACACATTGTACTTGCTCGCCGTATCGTCCAACCCCCCGTTTTCCTTGTGATGGTGGCTGAGGAAGAACACGTTCTTCGCCATCCCGCGCACATCGGGATACACCTTCACCAACGCGTGGTCCTCCAGCCCATCATAGAGCGTGTTCCTGTCCAGTGTGAATACCCGTCGAAAACACACACCAAGACACACACCGTATCAGGCTCGATATCGTCGGACGCATCCGTCGCTGCACGTCTATCCGAGACATGGGCAACCCAGACGTCGCCAGGCGCTCCATCAGCGACATGTCGAACCGATACAGCCTCTTCCCGCGAGGATGCTCCACGGAGAGCTCTAGGGCAACACGTCAAGCCAGGTCAACGAATGAGCACCACCTACCGAAATTATTCAACGTCGGACGGAGTTGGAGAGGGTCACCGATGAGGATCAAATGTGCCACCGACGGTACCAGACTGCCCAGCACGTGGGCCTCGAGGACCTGCCCGGCCTCCTCGACCATCAGAACCTTTGGGGAAAGGGACTAGGAGGGGATGAGCACGCTCGTACGTTCACACACGCACGTACCTTGAGAAGCGTCGCCAGTTTTGCTGCACCTGGTGTACAAACGTCAGCACAGATCGGACCGGTCCAAGCTTTCCTACCTGTGGTCGTACACCCAATGATCTTCACGTCTCTCAACAACTCACGTCGCATCTGGTCTCGCTGCTCAGACCAGACCGGCACCCAATCGCATGACACCCACCTCTTCCTTGATCTCACCATATGCCAGCACGTGCTCGGCATGCTTCTTGCGCAGTCGCTCAAACTCGTCCTGTTGGTTTTGATGCATCGCCGTCCGTGCGTGTTCGATCCAGAACGCGTGCAACGTCTGGCGTTCCTGTCGACTCATCCGCCAGACATTTCCATCCTCCAACAGATCCTCCAATGCACGCTTACCCAGCGGTACGCTCGGAATCCCATCTTCACCCAGCGCCCTGAAAAATCCAAACGGATCGCTCACATAGGCAGGCACGAGAGACGGGGAGGAGAGGGGGGGTTCAGGGGCCCTCTCGCTCTCCACCTCCACAAGTGCCTCTGGGGGATCCGAAAAGGTGGCCGTCATCCACATCTTCTCGGGCACCACTTCATCGCCCTCCTCACTCTCCTCGTCTGACCCGTCCGAGTCCTCCGACACCGTCGTCTCCGTCGAGAGAAGTACATAGGGGTTGGACCGAGAGAGGGGTTCAGTACGCGCGCCGTCCGTCTGTGGAACAGGCCTCGTGACCATGTCCAAAAAATCAAGATCACCCGCCTCCTTCCAAAACGCATACAACGACGTGTCCACGGCCGTCACACGCCCAAGACCCTGTCGCTGCCACGCCCCACCCTCCGCATCGTCGTGCGCAAGGTTCTTGGCCACCTTGACCCACGCACACGCCGGTTCGGACAGCGACAGATGGTGCTCGGGATGAACGAGCGAGAGATACGTTGCGATCTCGGATGTGTCCGACTCCAGATCGGTCTTGTGGATGCGGTCAATCAGATGCGACATCTCCGATCCGACGTGCTTGAGATCGTGGAATGTCGAGGTGCACGTACGATGGAGTCGAGATGGGCCTGCCACCTTCTCCCGCGTTTCGATCGAGAACTGGGAGATACGCTCGTCGGACGACCGTGAGCCCAACCGGACAATATTGGTGGTGATGCCCGCGTCGAGCACGGAGCACAGCATGTGATCGAGCGCATGATTCGTGAACGCGATCATGAGGATGGGGCCGATCCCATTGGCGACGAGCACGCGCAAGAGCTCTACGCCCGTGTAGCTCTGGTAGACGTCAGTTCATTCAGCTCATCAGCAGTCACAGCGCGTCACCTTTCCAGTACCGGGTGGTCTGAGAAGCCACGTGAGCGAGTGGATCAGAAACGAGAAACCAGACGCACCCTTGAATCAATGCAATTTCTCGGGTCAGCGCTGCAATGATCGCGTCAGCCTGACTAGGGTCAAGACGACTGGCCCGACGCAGTTCTGTTCGGGCGCGGTCGACCGAACGCTGGTCAGACACGCTCATTTTCAAATCATCCACCCCAGCCTCTTCGTTCAACAAGGACGACAGCTGAAAGGTGAACCCCGGCAGGCACGCATACTTGGGGGGGTCGATCGTACACGTCCTCAAAAAGTTGTAGGGATGAAAGACGAGATAACGCGCAAAGGGCACGATCTCAGGTTCCGTCTTGAGCGCTTCGAGGAACGGTCGGATCGCCTCAAACAAGACAGGTGATTCGACAAGCACCTTGATCTCATCCGAGGACGCACGACCGTTCCTCAGCTGGGACAGAATCCGCAGCTCAATGTCGCTGTCAAAAAAGACGATCCGAATTTTGATGTGGCTCCCATCCGTTTTGACGTGGTCGGTCAGTTCCGTGTTTGAGCTGGCGATGGTGCCGAGATGGACGGATATCCCCGCCCTGGTCTGCCAAATGAGAGCGACGAGGCCGCCTTGGACGAGTCGTTTGCCACTCACGCCTTTCCAAAACGCGACGCGTGCGCCACCTTGTGCGGCACGCGCTCTGCCTGGGGGTGTCATGATCGTCAGGCTTGTGGATATCCCTCGTAGATCGGGAACCAGCGCCTTGAACGTGACGTCGGTGTAAACGTTGAACATTAGGGATTCATGGCTGTCCGTCACCCCCTGATACTTTCCACCCCCTTTGGCGAGAATCTCGCTCAACCGTGTCTGGCGTTGATGCAACGCATGGAGATCGTCTTGCACAAATTGTGCGGCCCTCCGCAAGGGTGCCCTGGAGCAACATCGAGCACGGTGTAAGCAACGATGAACAGCACGTACGTGAGTTCTTCCCTCAACAGACGGTACTGGACGTCCAACAAGCGCTGCATAGAACTCGCTGGAGCAGGGTGTGGCGCATCAAACAAGGTGGCCGGCAGAAACGGCGTCGTTCGAGACATCAATTCTTGATGGGTCGGTGCAACACGAATAACGTCAATGTCCACGAAATCATTGTCGTGTCGTGGACCGTCTGGACGTAGTTCCCCAGGAGGATCATAGCAACTGTGGAGTGCAGCGACGAGACCCTCGTTTGAGAGGGGATGCCCAGTGTCGTGCCCGTTCCCGCGCGCATGCGTACGTGTTTCCTTTCCAAGTTCGCGGTCGACGATGGATTCCAGCAGGTTCACCTTGTCCCTAATCGCGCCGACACAGAGATCGCGAACGGGTGATTCGATGTGCGCGAATGGGTTATCAAACGTGGGTGGCGACGAGGCCATCCCAATCGTCCACTTGTCGAACCAGAGGCGAAGATGGGTGACCAAAGAGACGAGGCGCGGATACATTGCCACGGCGTTCTTGAAACGGACCAGGCACCTAGCGTGGTATGATGAAGCAGATCGTGCTCGAATCATGAATGGTGCGTACTCGTGCAAGACACCTGCCAAGGACGCCAAGAGTTGTGGGCCCCACTGAGCGTCGCTCACCATCACACCAGGGTCTTTAAAGGAACCGTTGGAGATGATGACCGTCATGCTATTTTCGATCGTATCCGCGAGCTCTTTCAAATTTTGTAGCACGCCGGTATAGAGCGTACTGGGTCAGAATTAGTCAGCGGTCATATCATGCATGCGCTTCTTACTTGACGCGGCTCACGAGCGTGCTCTTGACGACAAAGTCGGACGAGAGGTACTGTGAAACGTGAGCAACAGTCGCGCATGAGGCGCATAGACTGACGCGTAATATCGGTAATATACCCCGCTGGAAGGAGAGAATGTCGCGGTGGTTTCCAGCATGAGTAGATACCTGTGGCCAACGTATGATATCGATGATACGGTGTATCCCGTTTGGCTGCCAGAGATGTCAGGCGGGCAATGACCATATTCAATGTGACGCACAGAAGCCATGGTTTGCAACAGGAGCTGCGCGTGGATGGCATCAACGTGCCCTGTGGATCATCGTCCCACTCACCTGACCGTCTTCCTGGGTCTAACACCACCATCAGTCATCGTCCACAAAAAACGTTGTCCATACCCAATTCGCATTCGAGGCTGTGGCGCTGTTGAGCGGTTTCAAAAAGGCATAGATATCCAACGTCGATTTAAACCTGAACAGATCAGAGAGATAGCGCTTGAGCGCGTTGTGCGCCTCCGAGGGCGATAAGGCAGAGGAGAGATCTTGAGAAAAGAAGCCATCGGTGCCGCTGCCGCCCATCTTGGACAGACCAGCTTCGGTCAAAAAGGGGGCGATACGTTGCAACACGTCGACGGGGCGCGTCGGCAAGGGCAGAGGGGGATGATCACCCGTCTTTTGGGTGTGCCGATAGCGACAGTTGAACGCTCGGGTGCATGTGCCCTGTTCCCAGTAGTACCTACAGACACCACGAGGGGGCCCAGCACCGATCTGTGGCGGGGAGAGCGGCGCATCGTGTGCAAACGTGCAGTGGCTGCCTCGATGGCAACCGGTGGGCGTGTTAAAGAACCGACAGGGGGTCATCGTGACTTGACGATGTTCCGAGCACTCCTTTTTATCTCCAAGACCACCTCGTTATGTAATGAGGCCAAGCTGGGTCGTCGTCCGTGTCCGCCGTGAGAGTGGATAGGACCTACAGGGACCTACAGACATGCGGCGTGGCTGCGATCCCTGTTTGAGCGAGACCCTCGATGTGCTCGCCGTATTTGATTCGCACATCTTAGATGGGGCATCGCGTTCACTGCAACCATGCCAAGTACGTGTACGCTGCGTGTCGAATACCCCAGGCGATGTCCTTTCTGTCGTCAAGGATCCAAGCTGTGCTGATCATCCAAGTCAGAGTGCATGTAACTACCAAATTAGGACATGACCACTATCATGGGGTGGCGTAGCGACTTGTAGTCGCTGTACTCGACGCCATGAATGTACGTGGCGGGACAGGGTGAGATGGATGTTGGTATTTCAATTGTGGGGAAAGAACACCGTACTCAGAGATCCAACGACGCCCTCGCGTTGCTCGTCTGCACCGTCGTCCTGCCCCTCGCCTCGTCCCAAGAGACCGTGCCAGTGACCGTACCGCGATAGGTCGTCTGATGGACGATCCGCCGTCGCCCCATCCCAGATGGATCCCCAGGACGCGTGTCCCGCACGATCGCACGGTCATTCGACGTCGCCACCTCGAACGCGCCCTCAAACGTGGGATGCATCTGCACCGACGCCGATCCGTTCGACGTCTGCACATCCGAGAGGAGACGCGATCGGGGTGGGGCATCGTCGTATCGGAGCTGGATCGGGCTGTTGCTCGCGCGTGCTCTGACGACAAAGTGGCCGCCTGAGCCCGTGTCGGTGGTGAGCGAGACGGAGGCAGTGATCGGACTGGGGAGGGTGAGCGTGGTCAGGGGACGAGGGATGGACAGACCTGTTGCTCGTGCGCATCTCGAGCTGCGCGGTCCCCCCCGCGTCCAACAGAGAGGCAGTGGCGTGGATGTGCCCGTTGGTCGTGCAGAGGACGAGTGCGTGTGAGGTGTTAAAGTGACCCGAGATGGGCCCGTTGGAGGTGGTCAGAGACCCCCGGGTGAGCGTGATGGACTGGACGAGGGTCAGTTGTCACACACGGGTCACATGGGACGCACGTTGGCGTGGATGGGCGCGTTGGATGTTCGGAGGTCGATGCGGTCAAAGTGGAGGGACTGCCAGAGATCGCCGATCTCGTGTGCGATGTTGTCGGTGTCTGTCCTGAACGCGGTGATATGTCGCGTCAAGGTGACCTCGACCTCGACCTCGCCATTGTCGCCGTCGATGCGCACAGTGGCTTGATGCTGACGGACGTGCACGCGAGCCGGTTCGGTGACGCGGACGTGGACCTGGACGTGCACCCCGCTGGCTTGGATGACGCGCACCCGACCCCGACAGCCGCGGATGACGAGGGCGAGTTCGTCGGAGGTGACCGGCAGGACGGCGGTGGTGTCGGCGCTGTTCAATCGGGGTGTCCAGTGGAGGTGCATGCTGGCCACCACGCGATCGGGCCGGGATGACGTCGGCGCAGATAAGGAGAGTCGGCGTGGCTGTGATGAGAGATGGGATCGGGGGAGAGCGCGGACACGAGGCAGGGACCCCGTGAGAGGGTGACGACACCTGGGAAAACACGCGACGACCTGCGACGGGGGCGCGCAGAGATCAGCGCACGGCAGCCACGAGGCGGATGATGGTGGCGCGGCGGGAGGGAGGCACTGTCCGGGGTCACCCGTCAACTGACTGCGCCGATGGCAGGCTGGTCCGCTTGCCTGATTTGGAATGACGCCTCGCCAACGGTGCATGTCCTCCCTCCGTCCTCGCGGGGGGGGAGAAACGCCGGCCGAAGGATCGCTCGACCCGCTGCTTATCAACCCCCTCCGGTCGAGAAGATCGCCATGTCCTCCCCACCCCCGTCCATGTCCCCCCCCGGTCAATCCAACGCTCAACTCGCCCTGTTGCTCACCACGAGCTACCGCGAGTCAGACGCGCTTCGTAAAGACCTCGCCAGCACACGAAAACGACTGGAAAAAGCGGAACGTCTCCTCGCTTCCTACGCCGCCGCAGCCACACCCGCCTCCCCACCCACCAACGGCGCTGCCCCCCTCTCAGAGACAGCCCACAGAGTCATCACCGAATGCGACGCACGCGCCGATCGCGCTGAACACGCCCGCGACGAAGCAGACGCACGCAGACGCGTCCTCTCCGACAACTGGGAAGAACTCAACCGCTACCTTCACCTCGTCGAACTCCGCGCCGCCGACGCTAGAGCCGGATTCGCCCGCATCGTCGCAGAGGGCGGCGGTCAACTCGTCCTCACCCCCGTCCCCCTCCCCGGTTACCACCCCCAGTCCACCGCCCTCACCCGCACCCACCGCCACACCCCCCTCAACGCGTCCCACGCCATCCCCCCCCTACCACCGCCCCCCCATCCCCGACGACCACGCTCACCCAGCCTCGACGACCCCGCC
>JBBPKT010001105.1:0-10973 GCA_038089395.1 Pulveroboletus frians
GGAGGATATACTTCATACTAATTTATATATCCTTGATATCAGCAACAAAACTGACCCAATGAGTACATCTGTTTAATATGGGAATATCTCCTGAAATAGCAAGGATTAGCTAAGCAATGTATATATGGTTGGAAAGCCCTTTATCAGGGCGTTCTACCAAGGGTAAGGTTTAGGGGTCTTCATTTAGTAGTTCTCTAGATATTAGCTCAACAATCAAAATAATGCAAACATTGGGTCGGTTTTGTTGCTCACTGTACCATGACTGCTCTCCTCTATGGAATAGATGAGTGATGGACATATCAATGAGATAGACGATTCGGATGTGAGTTAGACAGTTTGAAAAGGCAACAACTCCAGCACTAGCAATATATTGATGCATATATCCACACTGTGAATTAAATTGACTCAGACCATTGCATAGGTTAGATGATAGAAAAAATATTAACGGAAGGGCCCAGCTGACAAGTGAGAGAATATTCCCAATATTATTCCAATTAAGTGGGTACCCATACCAAGTTTTGCTTAATCATTTGCTGCCACTCTGGAGGCATGGTGTTGGGATTCCTGTCAAAGTGTCATTGACTAGGAAACTCTTGCAGATCCAGTGTCAAAATCTCATTGAGCATCCTGGAATCATAATGTGAGCAGCTCTGAGCTGATTCAGGAATTGAATTAATCTATACCTTGAGTAGAGCTCTAGCTCAACCTTGTGGCCTTGATCACCTGCTTCCTTTTGTGCTCTCTTGCAAAGCTGGTCCAATGAGTCATTGACATAGTTCTAAAATTTTCCATCAGTGTATATGGGAGAGGAACCATCAGCACTATGCAAAAAGCCAGACAGCTCCTAGTCTGCAGTGGAGTTGTCATCATGTGCCCCTGCTCCATGATCATCATCCTCAAGTTCAGATAGACCTTGGTTGTGCTTGGGATCTGGGGCATTGCAATGGGATCTTGATCCATCACCATGACTGTTTGAACTTGTACCATTATCACCATTTCCCCAAATCTCTGCAGTCCCACTATCCAGGCTACCATCGCTGTCAGGTGAATTAAAATCTTCATCCTCATTGGCACCTCCATCCACTGTCCAGCCGAGTTTATCTCTGAGTTCCTCCTCAACTTCATCCAAGTCAATATTGAGTACACCCTCAATTTGGCAATGGAGATCTCTGTGAAGGCCGGGTATTAAGTACATTGAGAAAAGATGGTCAATGAGGGCCTTATCAGACACAGTGCTGATTTGGAATTCTCAGTAGCAGTGCTGCTGATGTTGAGTTAATAAAGTGCAGAAAAAGCAAAAATCACTTGCCAGAAATGTGAATCTCATCCAGTGGTTTGTGCTTATCTCCATGCCAATGACTGATTTAGTGCCAATGACTGACTGGAAAGCATCTGTGATGTTCTTGTGCTTGGTGATTGAATCAGAAATGGCTGTTTTGAAGTTGCCTTGGATGATGGAAAGATCCTTGCTCACCATTTTTGCTCAGAAGGGTGCATTCCTCAGCTTTCTCGAAGATCTGGTCCTGGACCTTAAAGAGCAAGTTATGGGCCTTCATAAATGACTTCAGCATTTAAGTTTTCAGCATGACCGACTGACTCGAGAATACTCAAGCCCACTATGTATGATATTAGATTGCATGTCTGTAACATACATGGTAATGTTTGGGGAGAGTAAACAGATGGTGAGGCAGGATCTTAAAGAGAGCTATGTGAACCATTATATGAGTGCATGAAACAGAGATGTTGGTAGTCTCCAAACCTCAAAACTCTTTGACATCAAGGAAAGGCAGAGAGTTTCCTCTGAGGTCTCGTCTTCTTCTTTCTTTACCTGCTGGTGGAGCACCCAAGCCCCAACAGTTAGAGCCAGATCCTTTGCCTGTGGTTACTTTAGTCATAGACTTGCAAAGAAAACTTGGTAAAACTGCTTCTGTTAACTGGAGAAGCTTCTTGGACAATGAAAGCCCTGTGAATCAAGCGAGTTCTCATGCCTCCACTTTCAGGCATTTCCTATCTTGGTCTGACAATTCTGAATTGGAATAGTTATTCCAATGATGTCAGTGACTTGCAGTCTGACTGATGGATTTATCAAATTGAGTGTCCATTGAATCTGGGGTGGTTTCTGATTGTGCAGGGGTCCTAAAGTGTTCCAATGCAGAGACTCCACTTCTTGAGTTTGAAGAACTATGTCCAGCTTCAGTGGAACCAGCTTTGGTGGTTGTTGACTGAGCAATAGGCCAAGAACTGTGGTTTCTTGATGTATTCCGTGACCTGTGTCTGTGCACACGGAATTGACTAAGCAACATGGTCAGATCCCCTCTTGGGGTGAAATGTTGCAGGGAATGCAGAACAGTTCCATTTGTTCGAGGTGAAGGTGAACTGCAACCCACAAAATTCACACAAGACTCATGCACACTGGCATTCAAAAAAAGAAATATCATTAGCATGACCAAGGACTCATCAGCATGGAGGTGCATAGGACATTGCAGTCAAGCTGTAGTGTGTAGCAGGTGAGGAGTAATTCCCCTGTCAATGTAGACCTGTACCAATCAGTGCACCAGATACTGTCATTGTCAAGTACTGACTGCTTACAGTCGGTGGTGAATATGGAACTTGGTATGGATTGACTAGGGATGGATCTCTAGTGCCATGCAATGGATTTCCTGTGAAAATATGGGATGATGTAGATGGTACCAGTAGGTGGTAGGCAAGTCCTGGCTGTGAAAACTATGGGATGCTGAACAGTGGGATAAAATGAACATTCCAAATGAAAGGGTGATGATATACAGCACCACTGGCAGGGGGTGGCATTGGCAGGGAATATGTGTGAGTTGGCACTGTATATGATGTTGGAAGTGATGGAGGGATAGGTTGCAGTAAGAAATGAGGAAGTAAGCTGATGGACAGATGGCTTGGGGCAGAGGAACTGGTGGCGAGGGAGTGATCAACAGCAGATTGGTTTGTGGCAGAAGGACTGGAGATAGGAAACCTGGCACCAGAAGGGTCAGGAATGGATTGGCTGGCAACAGGTGGAGCTGCAGCAGGTAAATCAGCAACATGACCAGTGAAAAGCAGACTTTTGGCCTTGGCCTTGGCCTTTCCTTTTGCTTTTGCTTGGGGCTTCTTCATAGCATGTTCGAATGCTGGACATTGGTTCTCCAGGATAGTGGGAATCATATTGGTACTTGTAACATCTTGGTTGGCCCGTTTCTCCTTGAGTTTCATGACAGCGAGCTTTCAAACTGCATTGACATCAATAATTCGAATGGGGCTGTCACAAAGTGGTTCAGGAATCACAGATTTGATGTGAATGGAATTGTGAATGGAATAGGTGTTGAGGAAAAAGGACTGTGTCAGAAAATGTTTGACGATTGCCTTTGTGCATAATGTAAGGATCTGCTCCTGTTGAAGAAACACATCCGTATGATCAACACATGTGGCGTCAATGCAGTTGTGCTGAACATTGACAAGACAGACAACATCCTAAGCATATTGAAGTTCAGAATATGCTAGCTGATGACCAGTTGAGAAAAAACTTGCCTGAAAACCATTGATCATGACCTCCTCATCAGTAAGCTTGAGAACCGGTAATTGTACCAGAGGATGGAGAGTATCATTGAAGGAGAAGAGCTGGAGGGTGATATGCTTTATGATTCTTGGCCCCTCAGATGCAAGGAGGATTTCTGAAATTTGACCAATGTCATTCTGGAGAAAAAATGATTAACAATAAAGCATGGGGCACAACACTGATTTACAACCTTTGAATTAGCAGCATGGTAAAATATGACATGACTACCCAGCACCACTTTCTCACCACCCAAAGTAATGAATGATGCACCTTTCAAGAGTTCCTGAGTTCCTAGAATCTTCACAAGTAAAGGACAATGAATATGAGATGGTTGGAAGGGATTGATTGA
This sequence comes from Pulveroboletus frians, assembly GCA_038089395.1. Classification (NCBI taxonomy): domain Eukaryota; kingdom Fungi; phylum Basidiomycota; class Agaricomycetes; order Boletales; family Boletaceae; genus Pulveroboletus; species Pulveroboletus frians. The sequence continues at coordinate 3,915 of JBBPKT010001105.1, forward strand.
TGACTCAGAGTCCTTCCTTGTCAAGGGATTCGGGATTGAACCGATTCCAGCTGTGTGAATGAAGTTTGAGCAACCAGCCATTTGCAGGGTCAAGACACATAAAGCTCACCTGTCATTTTTGGGTTGCAGATATTAACACCCAGCAATTGAGCTTGTGTCAGATGTGTTTGGAGGTAGATTTGCACCACCTTGCCACCCCTCACCCATCTCTTTTGGTTGCTATCAAACCAGAATCCTCTGGTAGCGATATGCTTGATGACGTCATGGTGTGCAAAGATTTTGCAACCGTCTTTGCTAGGTGCTTGATGATTGCTATGGATACAAGACAGATGGAATATGTGGTTGAACGATTCATAGTGCTCAGTTGAGAAAACAATACTAGGATCAAATCGTCAAATATACAGTGACTCACAAAATTGTCCCAATGTTTTGTATATTTTGATTGTTTATTAAATAACTTCTGAACACAAACAAATATCAACAAAGTGTTAGTTTATGAATGAACATACTTACTCAGGGCTAACCACTGGTAAAAGAATTATGTAATTTAGATCAGAAACCATGGAGATATGTATATACAATTCAAAACTGACACTCATTGGGACAATTATGTGAGTGTGTTTCAAGAATATACTAAACTGAGTCTTAGTACTTGGTATAGCCCCCATTGGCCTTGATCACTGCTTCAATCCTTCTAGGCATACTTTCATATAGGAGCTGCAAAGGGATCGCTCAGTCGTTGTGCGGGACAAACAAGCTGTATTAGTTACCTGCGAAGAAATCACTAGGTAGACTATGAGTACAGGTGGCACGGCCTATGTAATACGTGATACTCACCTCAGTCGTTGCGTGGGACAAATGAGCTGATGTGACAGATTCGGAAAACAAGTAGATATACTATCTGTGCCACTAATTGTATGAAAGAAGGGGATACAAAGTCAAAGGGGAAACAAAGGCAGATAAAGGCATAAAGGGAAAATAAGCTCTGTACATGTTACAAAGGCGTCGGCGGTTCTAAAGTATCGTGTCCGAGGTAGCGGTCTGGGTCCATCGGGTGGCTGTGCGCATGCTTGCATAATACAACACTCCCCCTCAAGCTGCGCACAGTCCAAGTTCAGATGCGAAGTGCTTGACTTTCAGGGACGGGAGTGCTTTTGTAAATATATCAGCAACCATATCACCAGTCGGACAGAAGATGAGACGGAGCTTGCCATCATCAATGATCCAACGAATGAAGTGAAACCGCACATCGATATGCTTCGTACGGGCATGATATTGATGATTGCGAGCAAGGGCGATAGCAGATTGATTGTCAGAGAAGAGCATGGTAGGCTTGGTTACGGGCGTGAAAATCTTGGCGATGAGACTACGAAGCCACAGGGCCTCTTTTGCAGCGTGTGTAGTAGCAACATACTCACTCTCAGTGGTGGAGAGTGAGATGATCTCTTGATGCTTGGAACTCCAGGACACCGCACTGCCATCCATAAGAAAGGCATAACCTGAGACAGCTCAGCGGTCCTCTGTGACACTTCCATCGGCATCTGTATATCCTGTTAAGACACTCTCAGCTCCTCCATAAGTCAGGCGCAAGTCCTTAGTCCCAGTGAGATATCAATAGATATGTTTTACCACGTCCCAATGAGCCTGTCCATGATTGGACGAGAAACGCGAGACTTGGCCTACAGCATAAGAGATGTCAGGACGAGTTCCCAACGCTGCATACATAAGCAAGCCGATGGCTTCTTGGTATGGGACATGACACATGGCAGCATACTCTGCAGAGATTGCAGGAGACTGGCTGGCCATGAGCTTAACACTCGGTTCCATGGGCGTGGAGATGGGCTTGACATTGTCAAAATTGAAGCGGTGGAAAATCGACTCAATGTATGTTCTTTGCAAAAGGGTCAGCTCACGCTCGGGACAGTTATGCTTCACCTCAATCCCAAGGAGCCAGTGGAGTTCACCGAGATCGGTCACCTCGACAAAATGTCCGATATCCTTCTTTACTGCAATGATAATGTCAATTGAGGTCGCTGCAATAGTACAATCATTGACGTGGACGACAATAATTGCGAGAGGTTCCATCCTATCTGATAAATATGGCTTGGTCGACCTCGCACTGCCGAAAAAGGAGGTGAGTGACCAAAATTTCAACAAGCCATTGATACCAGTGACGGCCGCTTTGTTTGAGTCCATACAATGTTTTGCATAGACGGCAAACACAGTGCGGGTGGTTGGGATCGGCATACCTAGGTGGTTGGCGCATAAATATGACTTCATCGGCACCCAGTGTCCCGTTGAGGTACACTTCCTTGATGTCGATCTGATGGAGCTCAAGATCATGTTGAGCTGCAAGTGCTAGCACTGTACGAATGGAAGCCAGCTTTGCAACTGGTGCGTACGTATCAAAATAGTCCACTCCGGGGACTTGTGAGAAACCTTGCGCAACGAGACACACCTTGTATCATACAATGTTACCTGCTGCATCCTTCTTAGCACGGAAAACCCATTTTGATCCGACTAGATTTGCATTGGGTGGCAGGTCGATGAGTTCCCAGGTGCCAGCCTTGGTGAGCGTGTCTAGTTCTTCTTGTACACCCTGTTCCCATTTGGGCCAGTCAGGACGGTGACGTGCATCAGCAAGCGTGATTGGTTCAAGCACTTCGGCTGAGGTACTGGCTTGCTTGACAAGCATCATTAGTTTGTGCTCATCGTAGTCCAAATTGTACCTATCATCAGAGACAATGTGGGTTTGGTCACTCGCTTGGATGTTTGGGACAGCTGGCTCTGTGGTTATTGAAGGAAGAGGGATGCCTCGAGGGAGACATGGTGACACGGCCTTGCTGTTTAGGATGTTGAGCACCCATTGGCTTGGTTTTCAGATGCGCTGGGCACGTGACTGTGGCATGTTGGCAGGTGCCGGTGGCACAGGGGGTGGCATGATCAGCAAACGGTTAGGTTGGGCAGGGTCAGGTGACAATGATGTGTCATGAGGCTGTGGTATGGTGGCACTAGCCGATGGCAGTGCATTGGTGGCAGGGGCCTCGTGGTGTGGCACTGGGGTGTTGCCACTTGTCAAAACGTTGCCATCATTCTCCCCCTCGGCGGCATCCAGCGGCGGCTTGAAGAAGAAGTCACGTTCAACAGTGACAGTGCGCAATTTCGACCAATAGACGTGGCAAGCATACTCCGTTTGCTCACCAATACCAACCCAATGGCCAACTTCAACACGACCACCAAGTTTGGATCCAGCGCCGGTATGAACATGCACAATGGATCCCCATTTGCGCAAACCGTGAAGATCAGCGGGACGGCTGAAAGCGAGCTTGTAAGGAGACTTTCCATCAAGCACACAGGTAGGAGTCCTGTTTTTTAACCAGACAACGTGACGGGCCGCCTCACCCCATAGGAACTTGGGTAGACCACTAGCATGTAGAAGCACACGCACCCACTCCAAAACAGTATGGTTAAGACACTCCGCAATACCGTTGTGCTGCAGGGTATCCCGAGCGGTAAGCCGCTGAACAGTGCCCTGGCACTCAAGATACATAACAACTTCCTGTCCCAGGTACTCTCCCCCTCAATCAGAGTGGAGCAGCTTGACCCGAGCAGCTAACTGCCGGTCAAGCCAAGCTTTGAAGCCACGGTACGCAGTGAAAGTGTCGCTTTTCTGATGGATCAAATAGATATGCATCAGATGGGTGTGGTCGTCCGTGAAGGTGACGTAGTAACAACATCCACCGATTGTTACAACAGGAGAAGGTCCCCAGACATCAGAGAAGACTTTTTTGCTGATGGTGTTGGCACACGACCCCTCACACACTTTGGCAATAGGCTTGCAGGTCGCCTTGCCATAGATGCAAGACTTGCAGAAGGTATCTTCGCTCCCATCGAGATCAAAAATCAAACTGCTAACCAGACCTTGTTCTGCCAGTTTACGAGCAGCAGAGGGTGCGATGTGCCTGAGCCGTCAATGCAACTCCATGACAGTGATTCGTTCATTGGCCACAGCTGCATGGTCATTGTCGTGGATCACATGGTAAAGTCCTTTTGTGGACCGAGGTATCTTACCGATTGTCTCTCTGTCAGCATCGCGAATGGTGCAAACACCCTGCACAAAGGTGGTGGACAAGCCCATCTGATCCAAATGGCCAATGGAGACCAGCATGTACCTCACCTCGGGTGAGTACAGGACTTTGGTGAGCTGTAATTGCGATGTAGCGATCCCGTTCGGTATATCAATGACCAGATTGCCAACTCCTGTGGCAGCAAATTTCTGTTTGTTCGTGGCAGTGAACGACTTGGGAGGGATAGACTGCACATTGGTCATATGCTCATGATTGGGGGTAAGATGACAGGTCGTCCCAGAATCATATAGCTCAACATGTTCCTTCGTTCATGGAGCAGGTTTCTCAGCACTAGGCTCCATCACAGGGACAGGGACAGTGTCGTCATCACTGTCCAAGTTGCCATCATGCCAACCACTCCCTCAGGGGTGGTCATCGCCAGCCTTGGAGAAGTAGCCATCGTCATCTGAGGTGTTACCCTCAAGATCAAGGATGGATTCATCGCCACTTTCGCTCAGCAGGTCTGGCAGTGAGTCATCATCCTGAAAACTTTCCAAATCGGGTAATGAGTCATTGTCACTAATGCTCTCTAGGTCCGGTAACAAGTCATTGTCACTGACAACACCAAAGACACCATCTTCGTCATTATTGACCATGGCAATGTAGGCACTATCAGTGGAGGGCACTGCCAGCTGCTTTTCATTGGCAGGTTTCTTGTTGCATTTCGCAGCTAAATGCTGATCTGATCCACATGTCCAACAGAGCTGCTTTGGTCTGTTTCCACGCTGACCATGGCCTCTGCGACCTCATCCACAGGTATGAGAGGAGGAGACAACCATCACTTCATTGTGCTCCTTGGTATCATTACGAGCAGTTCCTTTCGCCTTATATCTGTCCGCCTCCTCACTGATCAATGAAATCAGGATGTCGGGTTCGATGGTTTTCAAGGTCGCATAGAGACAAGCAGTAGCGAGTTGAGTTGAAGTGAAGTTTGCGAGGGAGTTTGGGAGTGAGTGAATAATGGTAGATTGATAGTCCTTTTCATCGACATCTACCCCAACAGATGCTAACTCCTCACACTTCATCCGAAGATCATCGAGAAATTGGCGAACATCACCACCTTTCAGGATTTTTGATTCGAGGAACTGAGCTTGGAGTTCGGTTTGTGCATAGGCACCTTTCTCTGTATATTCACGAGTGATCTCCTTCCACATTAGTTCAACAGTCGCCAGCTTCCACACCTTCAGTGCAGTCAAATCCAGAATTCGCTGGGTAAGCAAATGCTTCGATATGCCCTTATTCTTTTTCCACTTATCTATCTCTGTTTTCTCGTCAGCTGTCAGCGGGGTTTGCCCAGTCGGCATGGTGGCTGTGCCATCGAAGTGGCCCCACATCTCCTTCGCCTCAATAGCAACCTGGAAGCAGAAAGAGAATATGGCCCAGTTTGTTCCTTTCACATCAAGCTTAGGAATGTTGTTCAGGAGGGTGTCAGTTGTGAGTGGGATGGTGGTAGACATAGTGGTGAGGTACTTGAATTGATTTCATTTACGCAGTGAGCTCGGGGCTCATAACCTATAGGAGCTGCAAAGGGATCGCTCAGTTGTTGCGCAGGACAAACAAGCTGTATTAGTTACCTGCGAAGGGATCACTAGGTAGACTATGAGTACAGGTGGCATGGCCTATGTAATACATGATACTCACCTCAGTTGTTGCATGGGACAAATGAGCTGAGGTGACAGGTTTGGAAAACAAGTAGATATACTATCTGTGCCACTAATTGTATAAAAGAAGGGGATACAAATTCAAAGGGGAAACAAAGGCAGATAAAGGTATAAAGGGAAAATAAGCTCTGTACATGTTACAAAGGCGTCGGCGGTTCTAAAGTATCGTGTCTGAGGTAGCAGTCTGGGTCCATTGGGCGGCTGTGTGCACGCTTGCATAATACAACATTTCAATCAACCCCTGACACACTTCTGGCTCTATCTCTTTCCACACCTTTGCAACTCTATCCCATATCTCCCAAACTCCCTTAGCTTGTGTTGAATATTGGCAAAGTTGTTTTTTGATATGATGCCAGAGGTGTTCAATGGGATTGAGGTCTGGAGACTGTGGAGGCCAGTCTAGGAGAGTGATATTGTTATTCTCCATCCATTCCTTAGCTCTTTTGGAGATGTGCTTGGGATCATTGTCCTGTTGAAATATAAGATCCTCTTGAGAAATTTCACTTTCCTCCATGCTAGGCAGCAGATTGTCTTTCAAGATGTCCACATATTGCTCAGCATTCATCTTCCCCACTACATTTACAAGTCTTCACACACCTTCCCAGCCCATACAGCCCCATACCATGATATTTCCTCCACCAAACTTGACTGTACCCTGAATCTCCCTCTCAACTAATCTATTTCCAGACTTTTTCCACACCCACTGCCTTCTATCTAATGCAATCCTGTTGATTTTAGTTTCATCTGACCAGATTACCCTCTTCCAATCCTCCACAGTTCATCCCTTGTACTTCAAAGCAAAGTTTAAATGCTTTTTTCTATGCACTACACTAAGAAATGACTTTTTCTTCTTTACCATAGCCTTGAATGAGTTTTTCCTGAGGATTCTTTAGACTCTTTCTGAGGAGACTGGGCTGCTGATAATGGCATTGATGTGTTTGGTGGCCTGAACAGCATTAGAAGCCTTGCCAGTAGTGATTTGAGTGAGAATAGACTGCTGAGAGCAAGAAGAAAGCTTTGAGGGATGTCCAGAAAAAGGAACCAATTGGTTGGGAAGGATATCCTGGAGTACCCTGGACACAGTAGACTTGCCAATACCAGATTTGGAGGCAATTTGGCAAGCAGAATAGCCATTAGAAGCAAGAGAAAGGATATTTTCCTTTTGAGCAGAGGAGATAGAGCATATTGTGAGATGATGAGATTCTGGGAATATGAGTCCTACTTAAATAGCTCAACTATAGGTCCCATGACAGGTAACATCACCATAGTAG
>JBBPKT010001106.1:0-10969 GCA_038089395.1 Pulveroboletus frians
ATCATCACAACACATCGCTCAATTGACATACTTGAAAAAAAATTACATGAGGATGAAGCCTAGATACAGGATAATGTACTGGTACAATTACAATGACTGATACTTTATTGTTGCGGTCAAACGAGTGGCAACTTCGTAAAAAATGACATTGTGCATTACCTTTTTGAGATACTGTAGGAAGTCTAGAAAGGGAAGAAGGTTAGAGGTGTAAAGTACATATGTCAGAATTCACAAGCATGCACACAGCCACAACCAGCTCCTAACAGGCCTTCTCAGACACACTATTCTTTTGGACTGCTGATGCCTTTGTGATATCACTGTACAATAGCATTTCTTTGTTTTTTTGTGCTCTCTTTATTTTCTGCCTTTGTCTCTATTTTTTCCCATTTGGTCTGCATACCACTCTCTTTGTGCAATCAGTGGCATGATACATATATCTAGCTCATCTCGAAAGCAGCTACCTCAGTCTGTTTGTCCCATGCAATGACTGAGATAGGCATCAAATACTATATGATTACATTCCCTGTATTTACCATCTATCTAGTGACTATTTTCTTGCAGGTAATATGTATATCTAGTCCATTTGTCCCATGCAATGACTGAGTGACCATTTCCTCATAGCACATTGCTTGTAGCCTTTCAAAGTACTCATATAGTCCTACTCTCCTCTGGCCCTTGGTTCTATTCTGCCCACTGGGTTTAGAGTGGAATGGCAAGCCAATAAACAGGTGACAAAATGAGTGCCTTTGTGGAATTGGGATGGGTATAGTCCCTGATACAATGGTGATATCAAGATTTAGCACCAATCTAGATGTCGGACCTGATCTTGGGTGCACTTGACTTCAAGTTTCATCTGTGGGAATACTTTTGTGAGCCATTCAGTCATGGCTGTTGTGCTGAAATATGGTGCATTGAGAATGAGGAAGTGATTCAGACAAGTCCACACTTGATTTTACTGGGGCTGGTCATGGCATTGCCACTAAATGGAAACCCTCAAACAGAAGGTCTGGACCATGTAACAGAAATCACATGAAATTCAGTCATGTGCACATATCAACAGCTGGGGGTGGAAACCTTGCTTTGCAAGATAACAAGGTAATTCACAAGGTAATTTTTAAGGTAACATATCACTTGGCTAATAAATCAAACCCTTGCTTTCTCATAGCTAGCCTCCCTTTTGGCCCACTTTGCTGTATCACAGCTCTGTTGGCTCCCCTTGTCTGCCCATTGCATTCATAGATAAGCTGTTTTTAACCACTAATCCTGAAAGCCAACATGGCATTGATTTTCCTACATTCTAACCCACTTCCTCATACCATATTGCTATTAGTTGGCCTTATTCATCCCTGTGGTCTGTTTTTGGTAACATTTGCAGTCCTGATCATCCTGTATCTCCTCTGTTCTATCTACCTTATACCCTCTATGCCCCTCAACCCAACCATCCAGGTAATTTTGCATTTTTCTTTCTCTAACAGCCATTAGTTGTCAGTATGTGTAGTCAGGTGCTGCAGAGGCCTGCCATGAACAAGGTAAGCTGTCACATTGATCAGCCAGGATACTGGCTAAAGCTCAATAGGCAACTGAAGTGATTCAGATTTCATCTGTTGACATTTTGCATCTGGTCAGCAATGCTCTACTCAGGGAGAGGGCTACATCTACTTTTGAATGGCATGAAGATCCCCTGTCAGAAGAAGAAGATCTTTCCCCACTATCAAGCCTTTCCTCAGATAAGGAGCAAGAGACTGGAACAAGCATGCATATATCACCACCACTTACTAACATGATGAACCCTGCAACAACAGCTACTGGTAAGCACATGTTAATTTACCAGGGTCCAAGGCCTTAGTCTCTTTCAGACAGGCCTGGCAGGGGTAAGAAGCCCAAAGATCAAGTCAGAAGGAAAAGGAAGCATGCTCAGAAGTGTCTTGAGCAGCTAGCTCAATCCCACTACTTCCTTGCAAAGAGATATATCAAGCCACAGTTTGTTCAGGCTGACTTCAACACTACAAGGCTAAGGCCAACTGCTGGCATGTTTACAAGCACTCACCAAGCCTGTGAGGGAAGGGTTTGGTCACTTTCTGAGCTGGCTGAGCAAGGCTTTAGCATCATTGAATGGAATGGAATGTAGGCATGCACCTTAACTAACACAAGCTGGCCTAACTGCTATCTAGGGTCCCTCTCTGCATTATAGACAAATAGAGGAGGGTAATAGCTATATTTGCTGGCCATCCTAAGGATGATGAAGTGCAGAGACAAATGAGCATGCTGTTACAGCAAGGGGGTAAACTTCTTCCAAGCTGCTATCAAAACTGTAGAGGGAATGTCATTTGGAGTATCTTATGGAGGTGGTCAGCTAGTAAGCATCACCCTGCCCCAAGCTCTACCCTGCTTAATTTTCAGAACAGTCACCCCAGGATCTTTCCCATAGCCACAAGGAGCTGGAATTCTTGAGAAATGCCAAGGAAGATGCAGAAATTAAACAGGTTGCCAGCTTTATAAGCAGTGGGTTTTCTGTAGCACCCAACTAACCTCATCTGACACCACCAGGCTGTTTTGCTTCTTATGCTCCCAAGCTATATGAGAAGTACTGCTGATATTTGCATCCTCTGTTTGAAAAGCATACAGAGCTCACAAAAAACTTTACAAATAGCATTTTTCCAACAGCCACCTTCAACTGTGGCAGTCAAGTCATAACAGTGGACCACATAGATGTCACCAATGTACTGTTTGGTTTATGTGCCATTTTCAGCTGTGGCAGATTCAACCCTATTAATAGCAGTCATTTGATTCTCTTCAACTTAGGTTTGGCAGTCCAGTTTCCAACAGGTTCAACAGCCTTAATTCCATCTGGCACAATCTGGCATGGAAACATGCCCATCTATGCCAGTGAAACTAGGCAGTTTTTTATGCAATATTGGCCAGGAGCACTGTTTCATTGGGTAGAGTATGGGTTTCAACCCATAAATCAAGCCCTGCTGAGCTACAGACATCTTTTAAGGAGAATCATGAAGCAAGGTGCAAGAGAGCAGTGGGTTTGTTCTCCAAAATAGATAAATTGATGAAGAATGGGATGGATGCTTTAAATACAAGGGCTCAGAGTAAATCTAATTCCACTATTTGAAACCAATGGTATGTAGTGGTAACTGCCTTGCATGTCTACTATCACCAGCATGCACACTCATGCTCTGTGAAGATGCCACATAAGTGAAATAATATCCTAAGGTCATCTGGGATGAAGCTCATAGACACTGTTTGAGTAATCACACAGCTGATCACATCATGATTAATTAATTATGACTGACTAATAGTGACTGACTATAGCATTCAGAGATGACTCCTAGTGAAAAGTGGATATGACAGGGTCAGTGAGAATGGCATCAAAAAGTGAGGTTTGATGGAACTGCAAATTGACAGGCCAAGAACCCAGATTGGGGCAACATGAGATACATAGCATCAGAGGATCCATAACACTAATACCATGTATATGCATATTCTCAATGATCTTTCCCATTCCACCCACTGTGATACCCTGCCCACCAAACATCTGTGTTGCATTTTTGGCAGTTTTGTGGCCTGAACACAAGATGAACCTATTACCAAGGTAATTGACATGTGGACCAACAGAATACAAGAAACCAAACATACTGCTTAAGTAGTGCAATGGGCCCTGCCAACTTATCTAATTGTTCCACATAGTTCATCTGCATGTAAAGCATTCAAAATACCCAATGCAACATAAGCCAATCGATGCACATTGTTCATCTGGTGAGTGACATTCTCTATCCAAGCTTGACATGCCTCTATGTGTTCAATCATCAGCACAAGTTTGGCATGGATGACAGGTTGGAAGTGAAGGGGCTTCTTAAATGCAATGTGTTGGTTGATCCATCTGGTGTGGATGTACAGTCAATGTCCAACCTAGACAATATAACACTACAGACAGACTTGAGGCATTCTTTCATGATCAGTTGCTAGGCTCCCAAACTTGTGGCTGCAACTGTCCATTGTTTGTGATTGAAGTTGCTTAGAATAATGTATATCCCTTGCCCAACTTTTCCAAGCATGTGAGATACTAGAACATATGTACCATCAAAGGTCACATATGCTATCCCTGCTGTGAGAGAGTAGGAAATTTTGATAGGCTTTGTGGAAATACTATCAGAGCAGGGAATCAGGAGCACCAGGGGACCTTGCTGTATGAATGATGCTGTCAGACCATGGCAGGAAGAGGCAAGATAATTGTACATTGGTCTGACATAGTGTGGTGAAGTAGTTCACAAATGTTCCACTCATTATCCACCTATTTCAGTCTCAAATGTCTTGCATTGTACCAAAGCAGAATGAAGGAAAGATGCAAACTTCTTGGTTCCAGTGACCACCCAGTCACTACTGTCCCTCATTGCAACCATCTGAATACCAGCCACATCACTTTCTGAAAATGCTTCTGTGGAACATATTGCAACTGGATTTCTATAGGGGGCAGGGAAATAACACTGCCATTCAGCAACCCATCCATGAAACCATGTGTACCAAAATGGGCAAGTTTGAGATTGAGGATAAGCTACATTGGGGGAAAAAAAAAAGGTTAAATGTGAGCAACACACAATGCTGACCCATGGGACAGTGCACCTTGTAAAAATGGTCATACTCCTCCAGTTTGACAATGCCACCCATGGGTGAGCACCCCTGGAGATGTTTTCCCAGACCAAGACACATTGCCAAAAAGTTCATTGCACTGCCAATTGCATTGCACATCAGTGGAATGAGCAGTGCCAATTGTGTCCTATGTCACCAGAGCCAGATGACTCACCTGAGCTTGTCAATGAGCTTCTGTGAGATTTGTTTCCTATTCTCTTTGCACTGAATGGCTTCAGGGTAGACCTCTTTCACAAAGAAGATCTGGATAACTTTGTGAAACTGCTGGTGGCCATCATTGTAGTATGGGCTATGGAATCTGGGACTCAGCCAGGTTGGCTCAGTATAGGGGATGAAGAAGATGGCACCAGGAGCAGGAGCCTTGATTTGTTCCATCTGGCCACTTATAGTGCTGATTTGGAGACATACATATTGCAGATATAGGAGGACTTCATGGTAGTGGAGACTGAAGAAGATGTCAGTGGCATTCTTGCTGGCTGGTTGTGAATATGGTGTCACAGTGAGTTGCTCAGACTTGAGACATGTAGTGACTTACTGATGCTGGAGACAAAGAGAATGTTGGCACCTCCAGGATGGAGATCTGCAAACCAAGTAAAGTTGTAGACTTTGGCATTGATGACTATCCACTGTGAAAAAAGGTGTGAGTAACAGATTGTGCTTGGAGCTGATTGAGGAGCCTTGCCAGGGAGCCTTGCTTATTATTCTACATTTTGAGCTACACTCACAATCATGCTTATACTTTGTGGTTTAAAGAAAACCTTGAAGTTTCTATCAGTGGTTGCAACTTCTAATGGGCCCTTGTTCAAATATTCATGACTGTGTGAACATGCAGATTGTTACTATTTCCATTACTCACAATACTGGCCAAATTTACAATCCATTTGTGCCTCACAAACATTTTGGGCTTCACAAACATTTCATTGTGTTATATCCACTCTGAGCTCCGCCCTCTGAATCCCTCATCCCCTTTCCAGTACTCCATAACCTGGACTTTGTACCCTGAACCCAGACTTTGTTCCTCCCTTCAGACTTTCATAGTTACTATATTTAGTATTTCCCTTGTTCTTTCTCAACCCTTCATTCCTTCCTCAGCCCTTCATTCTTACCTTAGACCCTTTACCACATCATATGCTTCCTCCTACATATGTTCTCTGCCTCCACATGCTTCCCTTTTACCCAACATATGTACCTTACCATATGTTCCTCCATTTTTCTATCCAAACTCCAATTGGACTTTTAGTATATAAACCCTCTGTACTCTGTCCTTGTACCTTAGTACAAATATCACACTAGTCTCCTCCTGACCCTTGTTTGGTCTCCCCCCTGCTCTCTCACTCCCTCTTCTCTTCCTATGAAATATGAGAACTGAACCTCGGCAAGGGTGCAACATATAAGTCCTGCACTAACATCTTCCTAGGTATCCTGTCTCCATCCCATTCTCTATTCATCCTCCAATGAACTTCATACTCACCTTCAGACCTCCGACTGGACTTGAGTTCAGAGGGCCCAGACTTAACACATTGTCACAATGCATCCAGATGGCAAGACTCATCAACATATTGCTTTGCGCTACTCTGACATCCCCTTGCTGTGTCAATCAATTCAATGGTTTGTGCTTCTTAAACTTTGCTTTTGTGCCTCCTTCCAATATCCTCTCAAACTGGTAGACATCAACTGCACAGACTTTATAAGGTTTCTATGTGATTCTGCTAAAGGTAACTTGTGTTATGATTCTCATATTGTCTTTTGTTCATTTTCCTTCTTTGGACTTATCCCTCCTTACTTAGTCCTTGTCATACTAAGTTCATAGTTCCTTCTTCCATGTGCCTGATTGTTCTTCTATGTTTTCCACTATTCTATGCTTACTCATTGCTCTTGTTTTACCATTGGCTCACTGACTCAATGATCAGTCAGCCCATTGTTTCTCAATATTCTTTCTATTTTCATATAATTACTCAACATCCTCTGATCCTTGTATATAAACCATGCCATATAGCCCTCTGTATCTTCAGCTTAGACCTACTTGGCCTATACAAGTTCTATTCCTTTTCTTGTGTCTTTACTCTACACCTGAGTGAGCACTTTAGCTCATGCCCATATCCCATCCTGATTTCAAGGGATTGTCCTTGGTCCACCCACTTCACCAGGAAGTCCCTTGTCTAGCTGCTGCTAGGACAACCCTTAACCTTGCTATCCACAAGGTACCTCCTTGACTTAAAGATTTAGAACCTTCTCACCAAGTTTGCACTCAACCCTTTAGGATCTGTTAGAATGCGCAAGCACATGCACAGCCACCACTCAGACCTGACAGCACCGCATGGTGATTATAGTATTAAGTTACGACAAGTTCTTCCTTTCTTCCTTTCTCTTGCTTTGTCACTGTACCAGGCCTTTGAGCCTTTGTACTTCTCTTTGTTTCCTTTGATCTCTTTCATCCCCTTTGTACAGCCAGTGGCACCATAGGTATATCACATCTCGTACTTAGTTCCAGTATCTCAGTCTGTTTGTCTTCCACAATGACTGAGGTAAGCCACATATGATAAATTACCATAGCACATGTACTAACTACTGCTCATAGCATAGTGTTCTTAGGTAATGACAGTCAGTCTGTTTGTCTCCCACAATAACTGAGTGTAGTGTTCTTAGGCCAACACAGCTCTAAGTCTCATAGGATCAAGCATAACAGCTTGGGCATGTGCACTGAATGAGTGCAATCTATGGAACATCTTGCTGATTCACTGTAAACTATGAATTGTTTTCCACCTGTAATTCTCTCCACAATTTGTGTATGTTATTTGTAGTTGACTTTCTGCCAAGCACATGGCTGAGCAAGGTTTAAGTTGTCATATTTGCTAATGGTGCTTCTACCCCCAGGCTTTGATACATGCATGTGACTTTGCTTTCACATGACAGTGAACACATGGACTGTTCACATGATAATGTTACTGATGGTCTACATAGAAGCAACCTTGTTATGTTACAGAGTGTTGTTATTCTTTGTAAGCTCGCTAAGCAGATGTAAATGCACACTTTTGTTCTCCAACTCAGGTACTTGACATGTTCTCATTGTCAAAAGGTCACAAAATGAATCTCATCCATGACTGTGCGACAAAGTCACATACAAGTTGAAAAGGGACATTTGTCCCATCAGTGGCTTGGCTATGTCAACAATGAGGGTCCTTATTGTCTGTCCTTGTGCACAGTAATCAGTGAAGGCATATGCTGGCAAGATCAATAGTTGGTGTCAATGCACCACATGTGTGTTCCCTCTCTGTCAACATGTCTTTCATACTTACTTACATTTTTTTCACTCCAATCCTTTGTGCCAAAGCAGTGTTGGATGAGTCTGCTACAGATGGCTCAGTCTCTTACTGACTTACACAAACCATCAGGCACTTTAGTGTGAATAATGAAAAAAAGTGATTTGGCCAATATATCTCAATCAATAAACACAACTTGCATTATGTGCAGAAGCATGAGTGGTTGAACATGCTACCTGTCACCATCAATCTCACTGATGATTTCAGCCAAATCTACAACCTATTTACTCCTGAGAAACCCTTCATTGTGATCATGGATATGGAGACCAAAGCCTCTGAATGCTTCCAGTTGTGTCACTCTGACATCCCACTGCTCCAGCAAATAGTACAAAGGTTGTCTTCCTTACTCACTGTTATCTCACCCAAAATTTGACTGCAGACTCAGGCAAATCAATGAAAACTACAAAGATTTCATCAGGTTCCTGTGCAACTCTACAAAGAGTGGGTTTGGAGGCTGCAGGGCATGCATTCATTTGTTGGAACATCTTGCAAACTTATTGTAATACTTAGTAAAGTGAATGTCTTCTAGCTCTTGCTGCTGAGCAAGGTTAATGCTGTCAAGTCTTTGTCAACAGCACTTCCCCAAGTTACCTTGTGAAACAATTACCAAGACTTTGATACATCATGTGATTCAACACACACATGACATTGCACATCCAGAATGTGCAGTAGCTGACAGAACCTCTATTTATTCTTTTTTCCAATTTCCCTTTACATATCTTATCTTCACATCACATGACACTATCTTATCTAGATTAAGGTACAGTTGACTCCCTTATAACCAATAGCCCATATAACCGATACTCTCTGATATCTGATAGCTTTTTGAATTTCTCGAGTAGATTTGCAGTAATTTACGACTATATCTGATACCTGATACCTGATAGTGTTTTGGAGGGGGGAAAACTGATAGATAATACCAAATTAGGAAAATTTATTAACTAATCAATGTCCAAACATGGAAACTCTGCTTTCCCACAGCCATGAAACCCTCCATGAAACCTCTTAACGCTCTAAAAAAGGGCCTAGAAAAGCTTCAAGATCAGATTGGTCTATGTAAAGCTTCACTAGAGGCAGCCTTGAAGGCTGGTGAACTGATTTCTGCAGCAGATGAAGACTGGTTGGACAATGCTGGGAACATAGTTGATGAAGAACAGCTTGTTGACAAGTTGGACAAAGCTATAGACTACAAAATGGCATTTCAGGCATTGAATTCCCAAGAAATGTCTGTTGTGGAAAGACTGATGGGAATTGCCAATGGTAATGACTCAGCGATAGATCCAGGCAAGAAGTGCAAACGTATGGTTTTAATATCTAAAACTAAATGGTTCTCACTTGAAGTTCTCACAGGGCCGGTGCAATGTGCATCTGAGAAGCCAAAACACACAGTATTTGTTGCTAGAAAATCAGAGAACGCTACACTTGAGCAGCGGTGAAATTCTTGACTGGTACTATGCCCATGGCAAGGTCCAAATGAAGACCACGAAGCATTTCAATAATATCTACCCTGCTCTTTGTCTCACACAGCCATGAATCTTGGAATGGCTAAAACGGGAAGACTGGCTACAAGCTGAATATGAAAAGAATAATGGTTTATCTCGCTCTATGAAATGTGTTTACCAGACACAGCATCCTGAGATCACAGAGATGCTTGACCTTTGGATTGCCAAAGCAATGGATGACAGGTTATTGCTGACTGGAGATATCCTTCGCCAAAAGTGGAGGACATTTGCCAACCTCACTGGCATCCCAGAAGATGAGTTTCTTGCGCTGAGTGAAGGTTGGCTTACTTAGTACAAGACCCAAAATGGACTAAAGCAAATGAAGCATCATGGAGAAGCTGCCTCAGTTTCCTCGGATGCAGCTGACAGTGAGCAGTTATGGGTCCAGGAGCTTATCAAAACACTTAATTATCAATTGCGAGACATCTTCAATACTGATGAGTTCTCACTATTCTATGCAGATGTATTATTTTATCTTATTTTCAGTATTTTAGCTAATTTGGGTAGTATGCCACCTGATAAAGGACTTTGCAGTGCAACCCAGTCTGGTTTCAAAGGGAAAAAGAATAGACTTACCTATCTGTTCACTATCAATGCTGACGGCTTGTGCAAACGGCCCCCACTTATTATCAGAAAAGCATTTAAGCCACATGCATTCAAGGGCAAGACCGGAAAACAACATGGATTTGATTATCGAAACAATGCAAAAGCTTGGATGACAGGTTCTATCTATCAGAAGTGGTTATTAAGCTGGGATGCAGAGTTATAGAGCAATGAACGGAAAATTCTTCTTTTACAGGATAATTTCTCGGGCCATATCGTCCCAGATATGCTTATCAACATTCATGTCGAGAATTTCAAACCAAACCTGATCACACATGTTTAGCCCAATGACCAGGGCATTATATGTTGCTTCAAGGCTCACTATCGTTCAAAATTCATTCAGTATACTATTGAGAACTATGAGAATGGGGTTACACCATCACATATATACGATATTGACCAACTTGCTGCAATGCATCTTGCATCTGGAGCCTGGAATGCAGTGAATACAATGATGATCCGAAACTGCTGGCATAAGGCTGGCATTCTGCCATCGGATGCTGCAGTCTGTGCCAGCCAAACCATCTCTTCTGATCTCCTCACTTATTCACCCGATTGTCAGCTCTGATACGTCCAGACTCCATAACAATCCTATCCAACATGCTGAAGAACTTGTTGAGTGCATGTTGGATACCTTGGAATCCACTGGCACTCTCCAGCACTCAAATCGAATGAACCTCTCGGAAATCCTCAACCTGACTGCTGAGTCACACCACTCTATCTATGATGTCACTAATAAGAACATTTATGAGGCGGTCATAGAAGCAAAAAAGCTGTGTGAGTCAGAGATGACTCATGATGACACAGACAATGAAGCAAGCTTGGAGTGTGCACCTACTCGTGCAGAAGCCCTTCAAGCTGTTTTATTAGTGCAAAACTACACAAAAC
>JBBPKT010001107.1:0-10965 GCA_038089395.1 Pulveroboletus frians
GGACAGGTTGAATAGGTGCCATTAGACGTGCATCTCGCCCAACACACCAGGACCAACCCAAATGAGTCGAAACGATTCAGATGCGTTCAGAATTAATCAGGTGGAAGCATGCGTACAGCCATGTATTTAATTATAGGATTGTTGAAACTCATCGCGAGAAGACTTGTACTGAAAGAGGGGAACAATTGAAAGTTACCGAAGATTAAGACAGACTTCAACTGACGACGCACTATAAAATTCATGGTTGGCATTGGCTGCCCAGTCCCTATGAGCGTGATTATCCGAATGTCAAAACCATCACTATGAAGGGGGATTTCCGGAGTGTAGAGTATTGTCAGGTGTTCTTCATAACCGCGGGCGGCCTACGTAAGCCTCGCACACCTTCTGCAACAGACTCGACAGCAGTCTCCGATAAGGAACTGTTTGCAACTCCGAAAGTTCTGACTTAGTGCCTTTGACTGGCAGCTCAACCCTGCTCCGCCAATAATTCAATAGTGACTTGTTCTTTGCCTGGTCCGGGGACTGGAATATCAAAATTTCCGCACCGTAACGCAAACAAGTAATCTTTGCGCCCCAACGACAATCATATAGCCAACATGGGAAGCCCTACTCCAATGTACGCTGGGCCGACTACCAGAATAGATGGAGAGGTGATGCTGGGCTAAGCTTGCAGGACGAATCAGGTGTTTTGACACAGGTATTGCTTCTATTCCGTAAGCGGTATCCTTGCCCCCGCTGACACCGCTCATCTGCTGTCCATTCTGACCCGATGCCGCTAGAGACGACTACAGAAGCTGGTGTACATGTTGCAGACATGTGCTGTCCGACAAGGCAAGCAGGTTGAGGAAATGAATGCTGGATCAAGTTACTTCTACGCTGGTCATATAGGATCGTGAGTCTTCATCCTTCAATTTATCGTAAAACGTTCAGTTTGGCGACAAGGTGAAGATCCGTTCCGATTATCTAACCGTTCTGATGTATCACGCACCGCCCGGGCTTTTACACTGCTTATCCGTATCTAAATATATCATTGGACCAACCGCTGATGCGCCAGGCAGCACTCAGCTGCTAGGTCTCTCTAACCTCCACCAGGCTCCCCTATTCTCATTTGGTCGTTTACTTTTTATCTGTCGGTCGGGCAAGTCACTGCTAATATTCCTTGCCTAGACACAATGTCCTTTGGTTCGGTGCAGGAGTTGACCTATGGGCAGATAAATCGCTATGCGACGGGTATGATCGTTCACATCTCTGTTCGGTGGTTGGTCTTGTAACGCAACACAGTCATGGAGATCACTATCGTTGTATATGATTATGGTGAGTGATACTTTGTGTATGATACCTTCTCATTTGAAACGGACAATTGCAACAGCCCTCACATTTGCGAGAGAGGTACTTCATCCTGTTTCCTGTCTCTTGCTTGCTTGCTTTATTGCTAATGATCAGTGAAGGTGGACTACATTTGGGTAAAAAATGACAAAATTGTCATCAGTCTGCATACCTCTAACGAAACCGCAGTGCAGACACTGGACTTGGGTATCCACACTGTTTGTCATTGTATGTCTATTGTCTGATTGATGGGATGCTCCACAGCGTGTGTTTCAACTGATTATTTGGATAGGTTTGTTATATTGGTATTGCTTGGATTGTGTAGGTCTTCTATGATGTATGATATATCTGACACAGTCAACTCTGAATTCATCTCTAGTACAGGTGCCATCAGTATGTTTGAGAGTCATCTTATTGTTTGCCAGACTAACTAAATAGCAAATTCAAAGCTGGTAATAATGTCCTGCCTGGGCCTATCGAAGTCAGTTCCTGCCTGTTCCGCTTTTAATCCACCACTAATGACTATGTGTTTATAGATGTAGGTACCTCACCTTTACAGGTGACACAGTAACATTAACTGTCAAATAGGTGTAAGTGTTACTCCTTCCATTAACTTTCTGCAGAACATTATGCTGTTTTGAAGGTACTGCACTGTTCATGATTCATGTATGGGGATATATTTTGTTTCTTGCTGCTGCTGATTGTAAGCTCTTTAACCCTGTTTTGCCCGGCCTGACTTCAGTTGCAGTGCTGATGATTCTGCGTGTTTATGCAATGTGGAAGCGATCAAAAGGAATCTTCTGGATTCTCCTCTTCCTTTACTTAGCACAAATGATTGTTACTTGTGTTTGGGATGGTATCTATTACACCCCTACTAAGTTCTCAGGTATGTTTCAAGCAAAACTAGAGTTCCTGTATGCAATCTCACTTAAGTGGTGCCATCTTTCCGTTTTTTTCTGCAGTGGTAATACAGCAAAGTGTCCTTTCGACGTATTGCAAGATCCACACAACAGGACCACCGAGCATATACAAGACAATCCCCCGACTTGTCCTTGGTGCTGCCCTGTCAATCCTTGGTGTCATTCCAGCTGCAAAACAAGGGGTTGAAATGTACCAGTTAACGAAGTGCTGGCAAATCAATCAGTATGTCAAGCTGTTCGTGAGGGAAGGAGTGCTCTATTTTGTTCTGTATGTTTCCCTCCTGTTCTGTCATCTCTTCATGTTCGCAGCGTTCTCTATTTTCTCCCCTCCCTCAAATATATATTAAGAAAGCTAACCAGTCTGATGCTTCCATCTAACCTAGCACTCTGGTTTTCAACATCTTTTCTGCGATCCAAGGCGGGTCTAATTCCTCCAACCATGTACTGGGTGTCCTATTCGGAGTCAATGATGTGCTTATGTACATCGCCATGCCTCGGTTCATCATTGGTACGCGGGAATTGTTTGACGGTGACCGTCGGGGGCAAGAAATCGACTCTGGGTTTGGGATGATCTCCAAATCAGTTTCCCGTGGTGATGAGGTTTCATCTGGGATTGTATTCGTAGATATCAGAGGACTAGGTGATCGAGAATAGCACGTACAACTCGGAGATTATTCCAGTCACACATTGAGATGTGTTCTTCGTCCGAGCACCCCCTTGAAATACCCATTCCCAAGATGGATGTCTATTTCGTTGATTGGGAATAGTGCTCGCAATGGTCACTGGTACAGAGCAGAAGTGGTCCGACACGATCTAGAAGGTGGCAATGTTGAGAAAAGAACGGACACAATGAACAATGGCAATGATTATGCTACCAGGACTGGGCGTAAGAACAGTGCCGACGAAGATGCTGCCCATGCTTGCGAGGTCGACATGAGAGTGTATGATAGTTTGCTTTGAACACGCGCGATGCCAGCTGGTACAACACGAAATTCCAGGGCTTAGCAGTGGGTGGGACACCGAACTGCGCTCTGAGAATGTCTTCTCATCTCAAACACTTGCCGCTATTGAGGAGCAGTGGTCATGGCTGGTGGCTGGTATGCGTGGAACCAATGGGCGGCTGCACGGATGTACAGGAGCACCCGTCGGCATCGGCAGTGATGAACGGGCAATGACAGGTGGAGAGGTGTTGTGACACGTTGCTGCGACTGCCAGTGGAGATAAACTTGACGAGGGACGAGCAGTAGCTGGATGACTAGCATTGCTAGTAATGAAATAGCCCCCTACCTGTATACCAAAAAGGGCGATTGCCCGCCAGTGAAATGTCCGCGTGACTCACCTCGACGGAACTCGCTGTTGACTAACCCAAAACCGTTCTCCCCGGGGCTCGAGGATGGCTCGGACGTGTGAGATGGATCTTGGACCGAAAGCGGGAAACCGGTGCTGTGACACCACTGGAATCGGCTGGAGGTGATGCAGATGCATTGGTGGGCCGCCTTTGGGTAGCCTCCCCTTCTCTCTTTTTATACGTCATTGATTGTAGTATCAAAGGTGATTCAATCATTCTGGAACTCGGTTACTAAGTTGATTGATTGATCTCCGGGGGGGTGTACTCGTTACATAATCCTACCTGCCTTCTCGTCCCCCTTTTGGATCTACTGGTCGCCTGTCCCAACGTCGGTTCAAAATCACCCATTTGGTTCGGCGTACACAGGGTTTCGTTTCTGATCACGAACAAGAACCCGTTCCTTGCGATCTACCTTTTCACGGCTGAGTGGTCACCATACTGCCTTTGAAGGCGGGAACCACGTCGGCACAGCGTTGATCAAGCTCAAGGTGAGTACCTAAATCGGGTGCCATCCCTCACTCGCCTCATGTCTTGACCCAGCGTCATGAGTCAACCGAATCCTCCGACGCCACCCCAATCACAACAACCCGCTCCCCAACCCGAGCCCAACGTGCAGCAGCAACCATCTCTGCAAGCTCAAGCGCAATCGCACTTGCACTCGCAAACGCACACACAGACGCAATCGCAAGCACAGACATCATCGCCAGCCACCTCCACCACAACCGAAAGCAATGTTTCGCTTGTCAACGTCATCACGGCCATCACGACCGCAGTCTCGCCATTGCAATTGAACCAACAACTCAAGGCGTTTGCACCCAAGGAAGTGCGGGATGTGATTCTTGCGAGTCTATTTCCAGACGGACAGGACCCATTGAGCGTGTTGGACATTCAAGCAAACACACTGGGCATATTGCACATTCTGTGAGTCGTGTTTCGACGCGCTGCACCCCCCGTTTTGTCTCACACACGATGATCGTACACGATGCGCGATAGGGTCGCGCGGTTGCATACGACAGGAGCACCGAATCTCCCATTGGAGTATGTGGCCGAGTTTTGTCGAAAATTCGTACCGGAACAGGCACGGTATGCGCCTGAAAAAGGTGAACAAGACTTGCATTCCGTCGCAGCGTCATATCTCACTTGGCTGTAGTGACGCTCCTTGCGAGTGGAATACCATTGCTCGCGGAAGCAGCCGGGAACGTAAGTAGCACTCGACTGGGAGTGATAATACGCGTTCTGATCACTGATCGGACAGCCTATGCTAGCTGTTCAGCCCCTGTTCGATCTATTGACGAGATACGCACCGTCGCTCTCGCATTTGACAACCATTCATCCTATTTTCCTCAGGGTAAGCATCATCAGTTACCCATTATTGCAAGCTCTCGTTCAAACGAAAACTGGACAGACATGCGTGTCAACGAGATATTTTACCGCGGCTCTTCCCGTTCTCGCACACCCAATTACAATCATAGATGCTTCTATTTCAGACTTGAATTACAATGACAACTTGGTGTATCATTATGCAGGGGGCATGGTGTACGCCGCACTCAAACGTTGGGCTGAAGCCCAAGAATTCTTCGAAATATGCGCATGTAGTCCAGGTTCGGCTGCTGCAGCCATCCAAATGGAGGCGCTCAAGAAGCTGATTCTCGTGCAGCTCATTCACGAGGGCAAGGCAAGTCTGCTGAAATCAGATATGATCTACTGTTGATGTTCCGCGACAGACGACGCCACCACCAAAGTACATTCACCCAACGTTACCTCGGCTTCTGAAGGGCACTCCGTATTCAGCGTTCGTGAGCGCATATCCAGATCATAGGGCTCAACTACGATCCATCGTGGAGGGGGAGCAGGTTTTCGCAACGGTCCGTACACGTGTTGGTGGCTGTCTGAAACTGGACACTGATTTAACCTGAAACAGGAGAAGACACAGGGTTTGGTGCTCCAAGCACTGGAGCGCGCGCCCCGATGGTCGATAAAGAAGTTGACGGCGACATACCTTACCCTCCACTTGTCCGACATTGCCCATGCCATCGGCATTGAAAGCGTAGACGAAGTTCGAGCTTTAATGCATGATATGGTGAGGTGTGCACGTCGTGACGCTGAGGTCCTGCTCACAAGCAACACACGACACTATAGATCGCATCCTCGGAAATATCCGCACGACTATCCGCGGACGGAACGGTCTCTTTCTTTGACCCGCTCGTCACATTCAAGATGACAGATGTAGATCGGGTCCTGGCACACGTTCAGGAGCAAGGTGCACTCTTGGGTAGTTTGGAGAGAGAGATGGCAAGAAGCAAGGAATATTTAACCAAGGTACGCACGTTTCCCGTCTGGTTTGGAAGTGTTGTGTTTGATCTATGGTGCGTAGGCTGTCAAGGGCAGAGAAGAAGCGTCGTGGGGTGCTATAGACGACGACTTGGGAGATCGGTTTGGTCCCAACCTCAGTTGGGCGGACGACGTCGGGTTCACGTAGTACGATCGATCGATGCCGTTTGAAAATCCATCCTCTGCATGGCCTCCTCTTGCGAATGCACTTGACCCCTGCTATCGCCGCTTCAGCTGAGTGTATCCACTTTCCCCGTCCTCATCGATCCACGTTTACTTACCGGCCGGCGCATCCCCGAGGAACCCTGACCATTAAAACCGGGTGCTGACAACGTTGGGATGCCCGACCCTGCTCCTATTGTCTGACGCCATCGCGTTCTTGTGGCGAATGAAGGCATGTGTTCGCTTGTCGCGGGAGCTCTCCGTGGCATGGAAGCTGCCACAAGTATACATCGCGAGGCTACCCGGCGCAAAGCGTGGTTCTCGTCGCCAAGCGACCCTTTTCCTTTGATCGGACGCGTGGCCGCGTCTGTGAGCGACACCGAAAAAAGGTGGCCCGAGTGTCGGACACAGCGTGTATAACGTACGATGTCGAGTCAGAGTCTGACCACCGATACCGAAGCTTCCTTTTCCTTCAGGACGCGATACGCTCGACCTTGCACGCATGGGGCTACATGTCAGACAGCGGTCCCTTGCGCTGAGCTACCGTTCCGACCAACCGTGGGGGTCTCGGACAGTCTGCCGACGATGCGCCCAGCGAGGACGTGCCCGATCTCGCAGATATGTGGCGTGGTGGTCAGTTTGCGACGTCCGGGTTCGGGCCCGGTTCTCATGGGCTCAGTGTCGGCGTGCACACCATACACGTGCGTGTGGTGTCACAGCTCCTTGCCCGAAATATCTGTTGAGATCACTGCCATGCCGTGAGGACCTCCTCGCCCTCACGGCGTCCTCCCATGTCGGAGCGAGATACAAAGATCGGACCCGTTCAAGACGAAAGGCAACAAAATGCGGTACGATCAAGCTCGATGACGTGGGTCAAGCAAGAGAGCATCCGGCTCGATCAAACGCAGCCGCACAACGCCACCAGAGATGTCGAGGTTACGGGGAAATGGGGGCTCTAACGACATGTCGGTCATAGAACTACCAAACGGCCGGCCAGAAACGGTAACGTCTGATGCAGCACCTCAAGAAACACCGGATCGTTGACAGCATCGACTGAAATAATCACCTCGCCATTCGAGCGTGGTTGCAAGCATTCTGTGACCCTTTTTCAGCAGAATCAACACGGATCGGTCCTCCAATCGGTCACCGTTCTGGAACAACGATATATAAACGAGATGAACGTTTCCGCCCACATCCAGCTTTCACAGGATCATGTATCATGTCAATGAGCATACATCCACTCACCCCGCTCTTGCACCGAGGCGTATATCGATGCTCTTATGGTTGAGGCTGATCCACTTCGATTGGGCTCCCTACACATAACCCGATCGTGCAGATATGTGGCGTGTGGTGTGGTCCGTGTTCGGACTCGGGTTTCTCATGGGTCCAGTGATGGGATACGGTAGGGATGGGATCGACGGTGGATGGGTGTGCACAACATAACATGCACGCGCGCGTCGCGTCACAATTCTTCATCCGGGAACCATTCGGAGATCACTACGCCATGACCCCCTCGCGCTCACGCCATCGGGGCGACATACAGAGATCGGATCCACTTAAAACGAAAGGCAACAAAACGCGGTACTATCAAGCTCGGTGACGTGGGTCATGCAAGCATCTAGCTCGATCACACGCAGCCGCGCAACGCCACCATAGAGATGTCAATCACAGAACGCGTACATGGCCGGCCTCTGATACGTCACGTCAAGCTTCGAGACTCGAGAGCCCAAAAAAAACCGGATCGTTCACAGCATCGACCAAAATAATCACGTCACCATCCGAGCATGGTTGCAAGCCTTTTTTCCGACGTTGATCCGCTCTCCAATCAACGGGTCACCGTGCTTGAAGAAGCATATGCATATGTTGCCGAGGCGAACATGCCCCATGCGTGGCTTTGTGCAGGGCCATGCGTCAGACTACTTGCCTCGCGCTTACGCTCGACAAAAAGTCACACAGTCGGAAGTAATTCGTGACTGTCTCAAGGCCAACGCGAGTGTGCACGCGCGTCCAACTGGAAACGCCTTGTCTCATGCAAGGCAACTTGTGTCGATGCTGTTATGGTGGATGAGACACGGGCCCCTATAGACAAGCGGAGGCCATCGGACCGACTGTGGTGGCATGTTTGGAGTGGTGGCGGTGTCGGTGGCATCAACCTCCTCCGCACAGCGGATCACCCAACGAAAAAAAAATCGTTTCCAGAACCGGAATGCGGGTGAATCTCGAACCAAGACAGTTGCGCGCTCTCCCGTACATCGAGCCAAACGATAACGATAAAGGAACGACGCGACCAGGCGGTATCGATGGACAGGCGTGGGATCCAACGACAGGGCAACGACGATCCATGAGCGCAGTCGAACGACGACGGGCGAACCCCATTCGATGTTGTCGGCACCCGAGGCAAACTCATCTATCTATCTCGGGGCGCACCCCGGTCCAAAGACGGTCGTGATACATGAACGGCTTACCACACCCATATGTACATATATGCACGCCTTCTTCTCATTCGAGCATCGACAACGCATGGGCCGCCGTGTTTCCTTCGGAGCTGTCGCGGACGACGAGCGCGGCGGGCTCCCAGGCTCTCGGCCCCCGATGAGCGATGCGTGGGAAGTGGCAGGCAGCCTTGTTCAGCGACGTCGGTTGAACGTTCTGATCGGCGACACGGCGTGTGCGTCATCTCACCGTCCAATCAGATGTTGCCAACACGATCCAATGATCCATCGTGCTATTAAAACACCGTCCGGCAGAGAAGAAGAAGAAGAAAAGTGGTATATACATGACGTTCTACAGAGCGGAATAGGCGTGGGGATGCTACTGCGAGTGATATCGGGAGACGGTGTCCCAGAAACTTTTGCCCTGTATGGATGCGATTTCCAATTCGAGTGGGGAAGGCTGGCGGGAGCCATCTGTACCTGCAAACGTGCCCGCGCCCCATGAAGAGCCTGGCAAGACAGGTGTTTGAGACGAATGAGGAGACGAGCAGATTCGGACGTACCACCGTGGATCTCGGTCAGATTGGACAGTTGAGGGAACGTGTACTTGTACCCGAGGGGGACGTAGATCATCCCGTGGTGGACAAAGGTGGAGAGGGTGTTGGACACTGTGATTTCCTGTCCACCACCCTGGGTACCGGTGGAGACAAAGACACCGCACATCTTGCCAGAGAGGGCGCCCTTGCTCCAGAGGGGACCTGTTGCGTCCCAGAATGCCTGATGGGCTCCATGAGGTGCGCTGGATGCCACGTGGTGCGAAAGACGTACCTTCCACTGTACGGGGAAGTTGCCATAGCGTGTGGGCACACCGAACAAAAAGGCATCAAAGGTGACGAGGTCGTCAGGGAGGAAGATGGGATAGTCTGGGCGCGGGGGTGCCCGGACGAGTTGTAGAATGTCCTCGGAGAGCGTCTCTTGAATTCTGCCAGACAGATCAGACGAGCGTACGATGGGACACACCATACGTACTGGTAGATGGTAGCGTTACCGCCTGCGTTGTCGATACCCGCCTTGACGGCTTCGGCGACTGTACAAAAGGGGTTCGAGCTGAGCGTGAATGAGACAGGAATGAGACACACGTTTGGCAATATGGCCGTAGAGGGAGTAGATGATGATGGCGACGCGAGGACCAGATGTGGTGGTGGGTGGAGATGCAGAGGCGGTAGGTTCAGGTGCAGGTGCGGGGGGTGGTGAAGGCGGTTTCGTCTTTGGCTCCGGCTTTGGCTCGGAGAAGTTGTCTCTCTGTCGTTTTCCAGGGAAGCACATGCCTACGAGGGAGAGGTGGGGAGAGATACGATCGCCGAAAAGGAGTAGGGGATGTTAAATATCGTACTGAGCGTGAGAGGTCGACTGGGAGATCCAAAGCACATGACCCCCTTCCGTCCATGGGGGGCGTGAGCGCGCGGATGACAGAGATCGCAGCGCCAATGTCTGACTTTCGCAGGCGATAGAAGGATGTCGCCAGCGTGGAAAGAAAGATCCAAAGGGAGATCGTGGGCAGCCAATCCGCGAACAACCCCCATTGCCCACCCACCGTTGGACCCGCGGAGACGACGAGTACGTCGGCTACCTAGACGAACGCTGTCGTTTAAAGGCGACGTTCCGTGGAACAAGTTTTCTCTAGGGCGTAGGCGAAAAGTGGCAAGGGAGGTCGAGCTGTCCGCCTCTATACCAGCGCGAGTACGTCAGACTGGGCTCTCCTCCGTGCAAGCACCACGTTGAGCGCATGATTCAGCGCACTCTGAACGGAATTCCGACCTGTCGGTGATTGATCATACCCCCATCAATCATCAACGTCGGGCGCATTGAACCTTGTGGACATGTGACAAACAGTCCTTGCTCGGGAACGAGCTGAGGCGTTAACACCAGGGACGATCACAGACGCTGTGTAGACATGGGCGGGGCACTAGGACACTGAAGTGGCAGTGTTGGATGTGGGGAAACAAAGGACCGTTTACGCCATGGTCGTTGGTAAGTGCTCAAGCGAGTCCTTTTTCTCCTACTGAACATTTGATGCTCGTCGATGGCCAGGCCTAGGCGAGCAAGAAACCCCAGTGACGCACTGGCCCCTAAAGCATAGGGGCTGCTATTGGACTATAAGGTCACATCGAGCGACGCCTCTTCTCAGCACACCATGTCTTCCCCCAACGTAGCCATCATAGTCTACTCGATGTACGGCCACATCGCCAAGCGTGAGGGTCCTTTGTGTCGAGTGCACTCACCCCTGACGCGCATCCTTTAGTCGCCGAGTCTGTCAAGGCAGGCATCGCAGCAGCGGGTGGGGCTGCCACCATTTATCAGTGTGTCTCGCCTACCTCGATGCGAACATGGACTCAATCATGGTAGGATCACAGAGACACTCTCAGGCGAGGTGCTCGCCAAAATG
>JBBPKT010001108.1:0-10960 GCA_038089395.1 Pulveroboletus frians
ACTGAGCTAAGCGGGCAACCACTCAATTTCCGAGCCACGACTACCTGACGCACCTGCGAAGCATGCATAACAGACCAGGGAATACGGTCGGAGATAGTACAAGGTCTCCGGTACCATCACGTCAAAGGATCGCGCCTCCCTGCTATCACAAGCATCTACGTTCTGAAAAGCCTTTCAGGATGGGTTTTGCCCGTTTTCTTTTTGGACTAGCCTGAAAATTTTCCCATTTGGATAAATTCTCCCCATTTGGATAGACTCCCCCTCGCCTCGAATGGCACACCGCTTAAGCAAGAGATTCTGCCCCGATTGCTGATTATCGCAGCCACTGTCTGTCACGCTGCTTTCAACCAATCATATTATACTAAATCCCTGATTCCATACAAGAGTGAAAAGCACTACATAGCTAACATAGCACATTGAAAGATTCTTTGTCAGCGAAAGCATTCATGTAGTATTGCTGGTAAGCCTCCAGACATGAGTCTTTTGAAACGACAACTTCTGGAATTACTGTATCGAAAACGGGGACCAGCTCCACCGCATGTGCGATGTCCGTCAA
The DNA here is from genome assembly GCA_038089395.1 of Pulveroboletus frians. Lineage (NCBI taxonomy): Eukaryota > Fungi > Basidiomycota > Agaricomycetes > Boletales > Boletaceae > Pulveroboletus > Pulveroboletus frians. The sequence goes on from JBBPKT010001108.1 coordinate 557, forward strand.
GGGTACTACGGCGTAATAGCTTGATGGACCGGCAGTCAAGCTGTCAGCAGGCGGGCGTTGAACTTTGTAGAGGCCTACACCCTCTCGGTCGCCTGTGGGATTGGTGCACACAGTAAAGTATTCGACAAAGAGGAGGGGAGATACTAGGTATGAAGGGAGGGTGAGACGAGGATGGATCTTCGGGGAAAAAATAGCTTTGACTCGAGCAACATCTGAATATCAATCAGAACAGACAAGCGACATGGCAATTAATGCTTACACAACACATTAGCGTCTGCGCCATTGAGAAGCACAGCATCGTGCAATCCAAACGGGTGCTCCTCAGAACGTGGGTGAGCTTGAACAACTTGGCTGCGCATCAAGTACCGTGATCGGAAGGACGAGCGTTGCTGGATACGGCACTTGTGCCAAACGTTCACCAACCCCGAAGGAGACCACAAGGATGTTGGGTCACCATCCGAAGCAGTCCAGATGTACTGACCGATATAATATTCAGCATGGGGAAAGGGATAGGCATCTTGCATTTGCGCGACTGTGATTCCTGTGCAGTCCGGCTGAACAGTGACATGAAACGCGATGGCACCTGACAATGACATGAACCCATTGGGGTTTGCAAAGAAGTTGCGGGAAGGACGTGGCCCGGAGAAAGAGACTTCCGCGCCAGGAAGGATGCGGGTGATAAGAGAGGATAGCGGGTTGATCGTCGAGACCTCCTCATCTTCGATGGCGATGACGTTTTCCAGAGGTTGGTTTGATTGGCGGAGAAGCAGGTAGAGGTCGAAGCGGCGTATGTTTTCATCGCGGTTGAGTAAGGCCACAACTTGGTCTGCAAACGTGTTCGTATGCCGGTTGGTTCTCTGGAATGGGAGCTTGCAGTGAGTAATAAGCAGACGTTCTGTAACGTCGGCAGTGTACTGCAATAAGGTACCGTTATCCTTGATGTTGCGAGCAAAACTCTGCATTAACTCCAGCTTCGGAATGTTGAAGTCCGACCTCGGCCCGCTGGTCCCCCTCCGAGCCTCAGTGTCGATAATGGCATGCTTGGTTGCATGGAACTCGGCAAGTGCTTCAACCATTGATGCAATGGATGCATCGGTATGGACAGGGCTTTGCGCCTTGTAGATAAACTCGACAATGGAACGAATATTGTAGATGAAGAGAGGCGTGACTGCAGGGGACGCCTTTGTGATCATAGGAACGATTGTGCGCTGGATGTCACGATGATCGCGACCGGTCATCTGCTTGACATGGGATATTCCCGAATTGAAGTGACGGACGCCAACTCGCTTATGCTGGGTCTTGTAACGGGTATCAAGAACGTGGTGACCAGCGACTTCCTTGCACCACTTGAGCGGATGATCGAAGAAAAACTTGTGACACGTGTGTAGTAGCTCGCCAATCAGAAAGTAAGCAGGATCTGAAAACTTCCAATTTCTCCAGAACGGCAGATGGACCCCGAGTAGTTTGGTCGCCTTTGCCTTCCTTTGAAACGTAGCAATGTCCCATGGATGTGTATCGGCACATAATTGCTGTATTTGCCGCAGGGTGTCTGCGCCAGTTCGGGGAGGATGGGGAAAGGGATCCCCAAATTCTGGGAGTGTTGCGGTAGTGGTGGGAGATGTGTTTTTCGCGACACATGCAACGAGCTGCTGTTCAGGCAGATCGGCGATATACGCGACGAGCGGGGTGAAACAGTTCCGGACGTATCCTAGAGCGTCTGTCATAGCTCCACCGTGCTGTGCAGACTCTTTTAGTGAAGCAAAAACAGTGTCCATGCACGAGTGAAAGACACGAGCGGACAAGAGGGTCTGGAAATCGGGATGCACGTCAAAATCGGGTACAGGGAGGAATGCTACGCATCGCCATGCATGCGACGTTGCTTGCATACGAACATCCGATTGGATGTTCCCGACAGTAACGAATACGGGGTGCATCTCGAGTCCACCGGTATGACGCGTTACAGGAGTCTTGTCGGACGCGACAATGATGGGCACTAGTGTAGCCCCCTCTGGAAGCTGGTCCTGTAACAAGTACATCATTCAGCGGGGAGGTATATGTCGCAACACATACCTGAATTCGATGTGCTCGATCTGCTGTAAAGAATTCACTGTACTCTCTCTCTGTCCCCCGCATAACGGTGTGTGGATCGAAGGTCATATTATTTGCGAAGATTGGATTGCTGAGGATATCCTCCACGACTGCCTTTGCGTCACGCCAGAGGAGACGGATTGGCCGAGAAGTCGGACAGTCCTTAACTGTTATCTCGGTGCATTGCCATTCAGGACCATTGGGTAACGCATCGAGCCATCCACGTAACTGTTGGGCGGACGTAAATGATGGCTTTGGTCGGGTCAGGAACTGGATTACACAGAGGATTCATCAAGACGGTATCTGGAGAATTTTGCAACTCGCAACGTACCCATTTCAATTTGAGAAACTGTGTTATTTCGGTCTGAGTAAGATGGATGGATAGGAACTTTGCCAGTTCCCATTCTCCTTCGTCCTGGAACGGATAATAAGGGACATGCTCCCGATGATCCTCGTATGTATCCTTGCACAACTTATCCAGTAGCGTCTCTCCTTCCCCAAATATGTAACCTGATCTTGAATGATACTGTCCTGTGACAGTCTCCCCAGGACGTTGATAGAGAGCTGGAGGGACAGACGTCAGAACTTTATGGGCAGAAGGTAGAGTACATGGCGTTGAATTCAGATGATTGACCAGTCCTGTGGGTGAGGGGAAATGAGCCTTGCAACTAGGACATTCGAGTGGGTGGCTGCAGAGAATGGTCAGCAAATTTGGTGATGAATAAGATAGAGGGGAGTGCACGACTGGACATCCATCTCTCTCACTACGGGGCCTTGGAGCAGGAATTCAACTAAGTCATTCAAGCTCCGCCTAAGGAAGCCTCTGTCACTACGCTCTCTAAGTCCTTTCAGGCGGCCTCTTGTCGTCATGGAACATATGCCTCGTCTTTCCACTTCCTTGAAGTCGTCTACCAATTCTAGTCCCCGAACTCCCTTCTCAATTGACCAGGTTCTCTTTCAAACACCCCCCTGTGTGCGCCCGATCGACTCCAAAGAACTGGAGGACTCAGTCAAGGCGAAATTTCCCACTCCTCCTACCTTGAGCTCCTCTCCATGCTCCCAATCGCCTGAAGTTGAAGAGTCTATATTTCGAAAACGCACCTATCAGGCCAACAAGACGATGCAGAGAATGTATACCCCTTACAAACTCCGTACTTCTCCTAGGCCTCTTGGGGTGCGGCTTGCCCTGCGATCGTTAGGTCGAAAACCTCGCACTTTACTGACCCTGGGGAATGTGGTTGAGGTAAGTTCTTGACGTTTAACCTCTCCATGCGCTCTGATGTCGGCTCAACATTAGGAGGAAGGACCCCTCAAGAAGGGCTTATCGCAGCTGCCTAGCAAACTTTTTAATAAACTATATATTTCCCAACTTGCATCGAGGGACTCCATAGTCTCCCGTTTATCAACAACGCTCCATGAAATCGACGCTCTGGAAAAGACGAAGGACACCCTTTTGGAGATTGAGAAGCAGGACAGGAGTGAGCTGTCTGCGGTTACCAAAGTCCTCGAGCTTCTCATGGGAGAGGCAGAAGCCCGGAGCAGCAATATCGAAGATGATATAGCTTATCGTCACGCTGTGTATGCCGATGAGCTAGCATCGTTGACCCTCACTCAAACGCAACTGAACTACATTTCGGCTCTTCCCGATCTCGAACGTTCTGACGAAACGGACTCCAACATATCGGATGATCTTGTGTACGATGACGATGACGATAATATTTCCTGTAGCGATGGTATTGATGGGGATCGGATTGAATAATGGTAAGTAAGTTGCTTCCATATAGGATATTTGACCATACTTATTCATTTTTCGATAGTAGGGACTATATTTTCATTAACATGCAATGTACTTGAAGTTTGGCCGTATCGACTTGTTATCTGATCCGAGATAAATCATATGATATCTTATTTGGGTGATACTGTGTGCTGCATCTACGTATTTATATAGCAGCAGGCTTGCTCGGCGCATCTCCACCACCACCACTTGATGGCCCCGCGCTACACAAGGGGACATAGGAACGTGAGTCTTTTTGACTCAGACTCTAATCGCGCCACATCCGCTGAGTTCAATACAGGTAGCGCCACGTTTCGCCTCTGGGATAATCATCGGCGGTACTAACAGCACTGATGACGATCTTCAAGACCCCTCCTTTCTGGACGAACACCAGAACCTTTCCGACTTTAATCAGCAGCCATCCGCTATACCAGGTACCCACACACTTGCTCCGTTACCTTTAGATCACGCCACCATCACCACGCCGTCGGATGCCTTCCTCGCCCCCTTCACCACAGATCCCTTCATTTCGCAGCCAACCCACAGCCAACCTACATCCAGAGCGCTTTTGTTCGAAGACCCAAGCGAAGCCGTTGGAGCCTTTAATGAATGGGACACGTCAGCACCCTCTGGCAGCTCTCTCCCGCTGCCATTGGATTTCTATCGGGTTGTGATACTCCCCCTGTGTGGCGGTGAAATCACCAACTCGTTCCGGCGGACTAATGTCATAACGGTAAGTACTGGATTTGTGAAAACAACAATCACTACTGACAATATGCAAGGGAACGACGACGAAAGTGGCCAGACCCCAGCGAAAACCCAGGATGCCGCCACCGCTCCCACTGCCGCTCCCACTGCCAGCCCTCACTGGGCCGTCGCTGCCACCGCCAACCCTTACAGAGCCGCCCCGCCCACCCCTCTCAAAACACGACCAACGTTCCTTGATACACGCGATCAAGAAACAACTTTATAAATCCATGTTTTCCAACGACGTGATGCCGCCGACAAAGAGACAACGGAACCTGATGATCACATCCTGCATGAGGATCGCATCCAACGAGGTTCTTGGCTACCATCCCCCACCGATCCGATATCAGACGCGCTGTGTAGACTTCATGTGGAAGGCTCGTACGGCATTCCACACATACGCTGAAGTAACAGTCGACCTTTTCTTCCACTTACAGTGTCCTATTCGAAGCAGTGGAGACGAGATCACCCACAGATGTGAGACAGTACGCTCTCTTCTCACAGTAAGGGATTACGGATATTTTCATATCCACAACGCGGTATGTACTGTCTTATATGCCAACATTAAGTGATGGTCATAGTTTATCTAGGATAGAGTCCAATACTTCGAACACGAGTGTATTCGTAATGCGATCGCGCACGTTGTCTGGCAAGACCTACGTTGCCCCGACGTCCTACAAGCCAGTGCAATGCAACCAATCATTGCGCTTTCTGCTGCATCGTTCGTCATGGCGCTGGAGCGCCGCGCATCTGGTATAGTTGGTGACCCACCAACATCTGAACATTTTATAGAATTATACCGGCAAATCAGCGTATTCATGCGAACAGTAATTGTAGGAGAATTTCAACAAGACTTTTTGGATTATTGTACGTTGATCCTGTCTCGTGCGGAAGGGAGTTTCGGAGAGGGTTCGTTACTCAATAGCGACAACGAATACGACTTCGATTACTGATGCGCTATATGTACAATGTACTCGACCAATATTACTTTCTGGCTCTAATCTCATAAGAGTTAGCAAGCGAGTTATCAGTGTCACAGATGTGTCACAACCAGTAGAGATAGCATCACTACATGCGATAGGCTCTAGCCTCCCCACCAGTGAGAGGTGTTCGCTTACTGCACGTAAGTTGCTGTAACTCGCTAAGCTGTGCCGACCGCTTGTCTCATTTCAGCGGTTTTGCAGATGCGTAAACACGTTATGTGTCCTCAGCCATGCGGCTGTCTCGTGTTGTTGGCGCTTCTACTTATTTGGACCCTCACATCCCCCTGAACGAGCGCGTAAAGAGACAGTTGACCACCCTGGATGCGTTCGTCGCCATTTGTTGTTCGACGTGTTTGGCATCCTACGACCTCCCGTCGTGGAAGTTAAGTGGACCCTTCGAGTGCACTAATATCACTGCCTCTTCTGCGTCTACCTTTAGTACCTCTATCATCTCACTTTCTCTGACAGGACCCCATGAATTGCAACGACACTACAGAGGCCATTCAAACCGTTGCAATCGGGGGGTGCTGGTGAAGGGACTCTGGTGGAACCCTGAGACTATCCGATCTTCACCCATCCTAGATATGTGCACCCGCTTACAGTTCCATATTCCTCGTTGGTCCTCCCATACCATTACTAAATACGACCCCCGACCAGTCAACCATCCCCTCGGCACCACTGCCGCTTCCAGCGACTTCCCCTGTCTCTCCTTTGTTGACATATCCTCGACAAGGGGGTGACGTCATCTGTCCTCATCCAAAGGCAATCGTTTCTGCGTTGTTAATCGATCTCGATCGATTAGTAAGTCGGGTCCAAGCAAGCTGACTCGACACAGGCTATCACATGTCAATAAGAATGTGTATATATAGGGGGTCGTCAGCCCCTCCCGTAAAGCTCTCTTTATTTCTCTCCTTCTCTACGTGCGCTATCAGCTCTCCTCTTCCGCTTTTTCATTACCCACCTAGCCCTTTCACTGGGTTTGTGACCCTTTGTGCCCATTCTTGCGCTGCTTCTCCCCTTTCGGCAGTCGCCCTCTTGGTACAGCCAAGGTCTCACGACTCACGTTCTGGCATTCCCGATGGATACGTCAACTGAACCTGGTCCATCCAGCATGCTTCCATATTCCACGTACTCATACTATCGCCACTCTACCTTGAATGCATTGGGTGATAAAATGAAAGGCTATATTGTCGGCCCAATGCCCACTCACATCTTCTTGGACGAGTTCCTACCCAGCTCAGATGGGCACTCCAATATCGACTCGGACTACCCAGGAAAGAATGCCTTCCGTCGTACCCTTACAGCAAATTCGGAGCTCGAAGCCTATCAGCCGTTTGTATGCTCAGCGCTTGATAAATGATGCATACAAGTACTGACCTGGGGCACGTTTGGATAGATCGAAGAGATGCAACCTTTTGCTCCCAACTTACACCTCGTCGATTCGCACGCTGCTCCCGGTACAAAGAACTATGCTAGGTCTTCCCTTTCGGTCAAGCCCGATGTCTGTGTTTATTCTGATCTCGACACTGCTGGGACCGACCTTGCTATGGTTGAGATTACAATCGAGTTCAAATGGAATCCATCATTGGATGCTTTTGAAGATACATATGTGGCTGAGGGCACGTTGGATACTCAGCCAAACTTCATTCGCCCGACTGAATCAGCAAAGGATACCCTTGGCCAAATGACAGCGTATGTTTCAGCACAGCTTGGCTCTCAATACCGCACACACGCGTTTTCTGTTCTCATTGTCCGGGATATTGCACGTCTCATTCGCTGGGATCGAGAAGGCGCGATAGTGACTGAGCCTATCAAGTATGGTTGCGATCCAGCGCTCGCCGAGTTTTTTTCCCGCTACTCGCAGGCCTCCCCTGGACATCGTGGCATCGATACCACCGTTACTGAGGTGAACGGCAATGTTGCAGAGCTCGCGAGAGCTAGCCTTGGCCTCGAACATGAAGTTTGCATGCTCGAAACCACCATCCAAAGCGATAACGATACTCCCTTTCGTCTTATCTTCCCTGCTCCCGCTGCTATATCGCAAGGCTGTCTGCCTGTCGGTCGTGCCACGCGAGCATGTGCTGCATTTGACTATCACAGACGCACCAATGTTTTCTTCAAGGACTCATGGCGTGTCAAAATGGATAGGATTCTGAGCGAAGGAGAAACCTACAGACAATTGAACACTGCTGGTGTTCGGAATGTGCTTACTTGTCTGGCTTATTTGGACGTGGAAGGTTTACCACAACAAAAGACTCAGACACTGCGGTTCTCGGAACACTATTGGGCATGTCCTCCAAGAGAGCCATTGGCTAGTCATATTCATCATCGACTCGTCCTAAACATCATTGGATCAACAATGACTTCTTTTGGATCTGCACATGAACTTGTGACCTCAGTTCATGATGCATTGATTGGTGAGTTTCATTTGTGTGAGTACAGTTTTCAACCTTATCTCACTTTCATAGCCCACTCTGATGCCCTAAGACTGGCTGGGATTCTGCATCGTGACTTGAGTCCTACAAATATTATCATGCACAACAAGACAGGCTTTTTGATTGATTGGGACTTGTCAATATTATTGGACAGTGATGGTCCTAGGCCAACAACCCATGTGGTATGTATGGTTATGCTCTTGTTATGTAATTTGAGTTGATTTGGATGTGGATCCAGGGAACATGGCAATTTATGTCATCTGAACTTCTGAAGAATAAGCATGAGCCAAACACAACCAAGGATGATCTGGAATCAGCATTCTATGTCCTTCTGTGGACAGCATTGATGAATATCCCATCCAATTTTGAGGATGTCAATGCATATTCACTGTTTATTGCAAGTACTTTCAATGGCATTTCTGGCACAGGGAAAACAAGTCTTATTTGGGAGGGAGGTGTATTCAAGAAGCCCTTGTTTCCAGGTTATGACCAGCTGAATATGCTTCTGCAAAATCTTCGCAAGATCTTTATTCTCCGTTATCTTTATCTTGAGGATAAGATACACCATGGGATAGCTCAAGTTGTGATAGAACAATTGAAAGCACATGGTAATATGGTGGTCAAGGAACTTTTTCCTGATGGGGAAACTATTAATCTTCATCAGATGCATGCACTTATCAGCCATGAAGTGATAATAGAAGAGTGCAAAAAGTGCATTGAGGGCCATTGGGCTTATGATGCACCTTCTGACCCACAGCCAATCAAGTCCTTGCACATGCTTGGTTGGCCTGTCCCATCCCACTCCTACTTCTTTTCAAAGTCAATGATAATGGAGTCTGATGGGCCTCAAAGGGTGAAGGTGAAGCTTTTACCTAGTGACTCATAGAGCCTTGGGATTCTTGATTTACTTCACATATACATATATGTCTTACTTATCTGTTGCAATCTGTGTTTACTCATCACTGAAAGTGACTATATACAGTCATAGTAGTTGTGTTTTGCTGAATGATGAAAACCATCTTACTTTTATACTTATATTACATAGTGCATATAAATGCATGAACTTAATTGGCACCAGTCATGATTGATTGCTGTGAGATACATAATATAAACTCTAACAACATGACATGCATGGATTAATGTCAATGTGTCCCATTCTGGCTGGCCAGACCCCAGGACAACCCATCTAGGTAACTTGAACATGCATGCAATCCAGGCAATAATATTTTCATCTTGTTCCTGCATATTCTTCAATGAGCACAATCTTGTTGTGAATCCCTGACAAAATATTGCCTTATTTGTATAAGAGCTGCAAAGGGATTGCTCAGTCATTGCGCAGGACAAATGAGCTGTATTAGTTACCTGCGAAGGGATTGCTGGGTAGACTATAAGTACAGGTGGCATGGCCTATGTAATACATGATACTCACCTCAGTCATTGCGCGGGACAAACAAGCTGAGGTGACAGGTTTGGAAACCAAGTAGATATACTATCTGTGCCACTAATTGTATGAAAAAAGGGGATACGAACTCAAAGGGAAACAAAGGCAGATAAAGGCATGAAAGGAAAATAAGCTTCGTACATGTTACAAAGGCATCGGTGGTTCTAAAGTATCATGTCTGAAATAGCAGTCTGGGTCCATCAGGTGACTGTGTGCATGCTTGCATAATATGACACTCCCTCTCAAGCTACACACAGTCCGAGTTCAGACGCGAAGTGCTTTACTTTCAGGGACGGAAAAGCTTTGGTAAAGACGTCAGCAACCATATCGCCAGTGGGACAGAAAATAAGGCACAGCTTTCCATCATTGATGACCCAGTGGATGAAGTGAAAACAGACATCAATGTGCTTGGTGTGTGCATGATATGGTTCTTTGCGAGTGCGATGGCCGATTGGTTGTCAGAGAAAAGGGTGGTCGGCTCGGGGATAGGTGTGAACAGATCAGCAATGAGGGTGCAGAGCCAAAGGGCTTCTTTTGCAGTGTGAGTGTTGAATGAGTGCAACTCATCCACTACCCTTTTACTGTAGTACGCACTTAGTTACCTTTTATGGTAGTCTTACATAATCATGTGCCTACAGTTTCACACTCAGACTACTGAGTTTGAACTACTGAGTTTGAATAAGTCTCTTGACTCGTAACCATCAGCTGAGAGCATCCCAACAGACTCAAGCACTCTATGTAAGTCCTATTAGCCATCCTCTGCAGCTACTAGGGTCCTGTTCAACAGGTTATGAGCCCCGGTGTAGAGTGCAGTGCGTCTCTACGTTTATATTCTCGATATTTTGGCCGGTACACCGTTATATAATTCTCACTGTTCTTTTCCGTTCGATATCCACCAATTTTCACTTACCACCTTCTTACATACGACCGACCGGA
>JBBPKT010001109.1:0-10958 GCA_038089395.1 Pulveroboletus frians
AGCGAAAACGGATTCCGGTCGAGAAGAGCGGTGGGGGTGTGTAGGTGTGGTCAGCCTGCGTCGGTGGAGAGGACCCGTGTTTTCGGTGACGCGTCGTTTGTGTATTCATGCACGCTATCCAGCGTCGTTACCGGAGCTGGCGTGGTCATTCTTTTCATTCAGACTAGGCGATGACAGATTCCGTCGTCGAACGCCAATAGCGAATAAACCCAAGAAGTAATCCTATTCGGCGTCTATATCATTATTTGCGGGGACATCCGGGGCACCAACGCCACATACATATGGTGTACAACACTGGCCGTCAAAACAAGGCACTCGTTACGCTCGTTACAGGGTGCGCCACACAACGACAAAAATAAAGCACCCACGGATCACAATCTGGCAGTCCGCGATCGCAACTCAGCTTCGTACTCCTCCACCAACGCGCGGCGTAGGACCTTGCCGGTGGGGGATTTAGGTATCTGTAATGTCAACACGCGCGTCAACGACGGGCGTGCTTGTCGGAGACGTAGCACGAGACTGACCTGATTGACGATGCCGATACCCCCCCTCAGCCATTTATATCGACTGAGGGTCTCGCGGACCCATGCGTCCAATCGCGAAGCAGCCTCGGTCGCACCCAGCACTTGGCCCCTTGGCGAGAGGACGACCCACGCCCGGGGGACGCGCTCGTCCATCGTCCGTCCACCGCTCACGCCAGCGACGGTGACATCAATCACGAGTCTCTCCGGATGTCCGAAAATCGTTTCCTCGATCTCTGTTGGGGACACCTGCATCCCGGAAATTTTGAGCGTGTCCTGTCGCCAGACATGTTCATATCAGACGATGATCGATGGATATCTGACGTTTGGCTCACCTTGGTTCGGTCTTGAAAGCTGGTGAGAGATCAGCATACCGACTCGTTCTTACAGGCAGGGACGTACTAGAGGACACCATCTGCATCTATGCGTATTCGATCACCGGTGTGAAGCCATCCGTCCTTGAATGTCTCATCGGTAGCTTTTTGATTTTTCCAGTAACCAAGCGCGACAGTGGAAGAGCGAACGTGCAGTTCTCCAGGCTCATTTAGACCTGCCAATCGGCCATCCTCGCGTACAACGCGGGCTTCGAAGCCGGGAAGAAGTATCCCAACAGATCCGGGCACGTTCTTGGCTCGTCCTCCGAGTATGCCGGGGAAAGGTTTTGCAGATATGGCAAGTGTCTAAAGAGGCCATTAGAAATAGTCGGGAAGAACGGGCGCAGTACTCGTACACATTCCGACATGCCATATCCTGTCTCGTCATCAGCGTTGAGATATGCAAACGGCTTTGAACACCCACCCTCGTTTATCCGTTCCACACCGGGAAAGCGTGAGCTTAGATGCTCGGCAAGCGAAACAGGGAGATAAGCGGCTCCACAATTTATGAATTGAACAGTACTGAAATCGGCGGTTTCGAATTTGGGATGGTGTACGATTTGGTGGACAAGGGACGGGACCAAAAACAGAGACGTGACACGGTACCTTGATTGCGGAGATGACACGTTAGCAAGGAACTGGATGGACAGAGTGAGACGTACTTGGGGATGGAATCAAAATACACGTCGGCATTCCATTTGGGTAAGAGGATGAGTGTTGTAGACTGTAAGAAGCATCTAAAGACGGCAATGTGGAGACCATAGGCATGGTGTATCGGCAGCACATTGAATGTCACGTTTATTCCTCCAGGGCCTTTCCATACTGTAGGCTGTTGTAGAATTCACATGAAATGATATGAGTGTTAGATAGAAAGGAGATGCGTACGGGTTGGACTTTGAGTGTCTCTACGGCAAGTGCCAATATCTGGATCATAGAGTCGACCAGATTTCCATGTGAAATCATGACGGCTGAGGAGAAGGATGCGGATGAGCAGATGGGATGGACTGGTCCCAGAACAAGTACCTTTGGGTAGTCCACTCGTCCCGCTGGAGAATGCAAGATAGGCTAGTGTGTCACTTCGGGCGGGTTGTATTGGTAATCGTGGCAAATTGTCCTGTCGTGCCCGAGCGACGAGGTCGCCATAGCTCGTACGACCCTGAACGGTTCCCCCTAGGATATAAATGCGGTCTTGTGGGAGACCAGAAGTGAGTGCCAAGGGTAAGAGAGATGGGCTGACGAAGAGACGTGTGGGACCAGCGAGTTTGGACGTGTGTTGGAACTCGAAAGGGGTGGAGTAGGACGAGAAGAGGGCAAATGGGACGGTCATCACGAACAAGGAGTGAAGGAGGGCTATGTAATCCTATGAGAGGTGTCAAGCTGGGTCACAGGTTGGCAATGGGGGGCATACCATGGAGTTCTCGGAGAGCACACCGACGAGTTCATCGTTTCCTGGGCGGATTCCGAGTCCACCGAGGTCGACATCGCTGGCCATGGCCGTAGCGCCATCTCGAACGATCTCCAGAAACTGTCGGAATGTCCGTGTGACGCCTGTGAGCGCATCGATATGCAGTGGGTAGTCTGGCCACTCTGCCTGATCTGGACGGTTGAAGAAGATGTGGTGGACGTTTTGTTGTGGTACATGGGGGAGAGGGGGAAAGAGGGACTTGTAGTACATGTTGTGCGACTGTCCTCATTCCACTGGCTGTCCATTTTATGTCGCGTTCACCGGACACACGGGGGCAATACGAGAGCCGTATTACCGGACTATGCGACGTTGATCGTTATCACCTGTCTCACTCGCCAACTTCGGTGGGCGGGTATCACGCCTCTCCGACAACTTGACCACGAACCTCAACGGACGCATCAACGGGGACAGTTCGGAGACCTATCCCATGTGCTGCCAGTGAACCCCGTTTCAGCTACCTCGCTCTATAATGACCGAGACGCAGCTACTCAGCGACGCTCCACTCGTCCATCTAGGCTAATGTGGGTACACCCCCACCGGATCTAGTTCAAGCCTATTGGGGACATCGGTTGTTTCGGCCAGCTGATGAGTGAGCAGCGCTAACCGGAAGATAAAAGACCTTGCCTTACCGGGCGGGATCCGTCGACCGTGTCCATGTTGACGGCAAGTACCCTTGATGGCACTACTTTCTCGCTCAAACGGATATATTGTCGTTTGTGGGATTGAAACTGGTTCTGTAGTGATAGACCTTAGTGTAGTCAAGCCAACCTTTGAGACCGGCCTCCGACTCCGCTTCGACCTGGGAACACGTTTGCATCGTGGACGAGGGCTGCCAATACAACACTACGAACACTCATGGCCCCAAATCTCAAGCAACGACTCGCAGCGCTCTCTCTCGCGCATTCGTCTCCAACGTCCCCCCTAAGTACCGCAAACCTGAGCAAACCTTTTCAACCGCCTTGGAAGCGAGCTTTCCAGGGCACCCCTACAAGCGAACTAGACACGCGTGATAAAGTTCAAAGGATCATGGCCAAAGTCATCTTTCAGGCTGGCGTTGACTATGAGTAAGTATCGCGTCTGTTCGAGTCTCGTTGCTGATGACCATTAGGACGAGACCGATGTAAGTTCCATGACGGACGCACACAATTCCTCGGTTACATTTGCCTGCAGGGTCATCATCAGCGCTTCGGGCCTTCCAGATCCTCATCAAGTATCATATGATGCCCTTCTATCGTGCGTTATCTTCTTGTCGATTTAGAATCAACACCAAAAGAGGTCATCTAGCCACATCCTATCCTATCTCGACCTCTACGGTGCGTTCCTCTGTGGACCGTACAGAACCCTTGCTCATCTCCGTTAGTCGAGTCCGATTATATCGTCGTATTCTTTGCCGCTGGGGGTAGACATGCACCCAACTGGAACTGGCTATGGAAAGCTTACCGCAGTCTCAGCCGGAAATACCGCAAGAACCTGAAACGTCTGGCGAGTCTTCATTCAATTCATTCTCACACTGCTCCTCATCCTCCATAAAGTATATCATACACTCCTCTTTCTTTTCAAAGAGTGCGTCCTTCCATCGCTGTCCCATCATGTCGCTTACATTTCTCAGTGCTGTTTTCATTGGCCGGGGCCATCATAAGGTTCATCTACCATCATCGTTGGATCGTCTTTCTAACTTATCCACAGTCCCAAATTCTTCCACAAGATAGTGTACATCGATACATTGTCCGAACTTGCACATCATGTCCCGCTCACACAGATCGACATACCGCCAGCGGTATACCAGTATGTTCCTATGCTTCATTGCCTCCCATCGAGCCATTGATCAACCCCTCAGAGAGAACATGAAACGCGAGAAGCAGATCAACATGCCTATACCCACCCATGCGAACGTATTCGGTGTGCCACTCGAAGAACTCATGGGATGCGATGGTGAAAAGGGTGGCATTCCTCGGGTTATCAAAGACTCCATCCAGTACATCCGGGGAACTGGTGAGTTTGCCGTGTATTAGTCACACCTTCATCTCAGGAGATGCCTTTTCACAGGCATGAAGGAGGAGGGCTTATTCAGACGGTCTCCAAATTCAGCCTTACTGAAGCAGGTCCAACAAGCTTACGATAGAGGTGAGTCAGAATTCTGTTCAGAGTTGCTATTTCGAGTTCAGTGTCACCCAGGCCAGGTTGTTTCTCTCGATACGTTTGACGATCCCTATCTTGCCTCTGTTCTTATCAAGAAATACCTGCGCGATCTTCCTAGTCCTGCCTTTCCCGAATCACTCTATCCTGTTGTTCGACAATGCCCTGTGATTTCAAACGACCTGTCCGACATGGCCGCTGTAGCATACATTCGGAATACCCTCCTTCCACAGTTGATGCCATGTGTATACATCCTCCTGAACCTTATCCTACGTAAGAGTAACGCTGTGACTTATCTGTGTCCTGCTCACTCCATCCATTTAGACCTCCTTCACGAAGTCTCGCTGCACGCTTCAAGTAATCGCATGGACGCGCACAACCTTTCTGTCGTCCTTTGTCCCAATCTTGTCAAAGGTTCAAACCCTATGCGAGACGTCATGATGTGCGTAGTTCCCGGGGGGCCTTTACCAACCAGTGATCTCTCGTCGCTATCATTTTCCACCACCTCAGCAACCACTCTGTCCAAGTCATCCGATTCCTCCTCTGAAGGGAGCACCACCCTAGGTGCTGTCATCAAGCTTTGCATCCAGCGATATTATGAGATATTTGATGACATCAGAGATCGCTCTGAGCCTGTACCAACCTCGAGACACCTTTCTCGGTCACCTTCCCCACTTTCGTCTTCTGGCTCGTCAGGGTCATTATCAAAGCCACCCCGACCGCTCGCCCTCGGGGCCGATGATGACAGTATTGATGATGCTGTGCTCGTTATGCCGATTGGCCCTGCTGGCAATGCTGGATCCTCATGGGATTGCAGCATCAGGGAAGGTCGGGCATCGATCGGCTCGGTAAACATGAGTGCCGGGAATGTGGGTACCCTCATGTTTCCGTACCAACCCCGCCAGCGCAAGGTGCCAGCGACTGCCTTTCGGTCCGTTCACAACGACCACAATAGAACATCCACTTTCGCTTCCCGCAGTCGCGTCCGGTCCGCGCTCAGTATCGAAAACATTGGAAATGGATTGGGGAGTGGGAAAAGTTCCATATCGATCGGGCGTGGAACCTTACGGAAGGCGTCTGGGTCAGGCGTGGAAGCACAGGGGATTACTGCGGATGGTTTCTTCACCCCACCCATGTCCCCTCCACCCCCCTCCCCCCCAGGACAACCGGAGCGTGCTCAGAGCTAATCGACGCCACGGTGTTTACGAGTGGTATTTTTTTGCGTGATCTTTGTCGTGTCCCTGTTTTTCGTGATGCGTGCTGGTACTGAAAGCGCACAGTTATCTTATTCTTCCGGACAATCTATGCTTTTGTTGTGAACGCTGTTATGCTCCAGGATCTGCTCGTTGTTCGTAGTCGTGTTGAGTTGTGGTACAAAGTAAATGCCTTCAAGCCAGTGACCACGTGCATTTCTTCCCTTGTCATATACCCATAAAAGTCTAACTTGGAAAGAGACGCCGTGCAGGTCACCTTCGAGGCGTCAGCGCGTTTCTCTAGACAACTTGGACTGCACGTTGCCCTTGTGATGGGCCCATCTCACTGTTTTTTCATTCAGACCGTAATGACTGGCAGTACGGAGTCCCCGACCGGAGGACTATTACCGGCTTCAATGAAGACCGAGACGCATGCGGTTCTTCGACAAAGTCATCACGGACGGTGATCATCTCAGGCAGCCTCGAGCCTTTGGTCAGGCGATGCCATACCTCGTGCACGCCATCCCCTGCCAACGCGTGTCGGGTATATAACCGTTCGCCTCACCGCTGGGTCTTACGTTCAGTCCGAGGGTCTTCAGCATCCAGGAAACGAACGTACACAGGCAAGTTCCCTCTTCTCACCCCACCGTGCTCCCTGCGTTGTGTTTCATGACTCGCTGACGTACTTTGTACAGCATCTCAGATGAGCGACGTTTCAAAGGACAAGCTGGAGACGACAACGCCGTCGACCGTCAGTGCCATTCGAAGGCGGAGTAGAACTGGCACAAGGTGAGGTGACGATAATCCTTGCCTTGGTGTGACGTTGACGCCATGTATGCGCTAGTGAGTCGGTGGTGAGTACCCTCAGGGGCTCCCAAAGCGAGAAACTGTCAATGTCGGATCCCGAGACGTGAGGTCGGCCTGCTGAACATGTGTCCGGGGATTAACAGGTCTTGTGCAGTCTCCCCGATGGGTGGGCAAGGATCAAACATCCAGACTCGGGGGTTTATTATGTCAATAAGAAGAAGGTACGTCAGATTGTACATGTCTAGCAGCTGTGCTAACGCGGTAGACCAGGGTTTGGCCACGTCGTCGGACGTGTCCCAACCTAAAGTGTATTCTCTGATCATGGAAGGCGCCGACGCACTTCAAGGAAGCGAGGCGTTCCGATCTGTACTTGCACATCAAAACCAAAAGGTTGACTTGGTATTGGATATACAATACGTCAAAGGAGTCCCGCAGACGTTTTATTATTGCGTTTCTCACCACGAGCGACGTGTCTTTTGGCTCGAAGGTATCGGGCACCAGGAGGTGTATATCTCGTGTACATCGGGCAAGTGCGCCAAGTCCAAGGGTGCGACAGCTCATTGTTCGTTCACATCCTTTGGACCATTTCCCTTGAGGCTAACTATATCCAAGGTGTCCAGGCGCAATACTGGTGGGTCTGTCCGTCGGCAGTCAACCATGAGATAATTGAAGTGGGTCGTTTCTAGGGAACACTGCGAACTATTTCCGACGATCTTCGAGGTGACCAAGGAGGTCACCGGTGAATTAAGAGACATACTGCTACAGGCTGCGGCAGGTCAGGAAAGTGATGGATGGTCTGTGCTTTGTCTCATGCGGCTGTCAATACAGATAGGCTCTTGGTTAAATTTTCGACATCGCCGTACGACCGGGACGAGCTAGCGTATATGCTAAAATTGGTCAAAGAAATCTCAGGCATGGGGTCGTCTAGCTGGCTTGGAGGTGCACTAATTAGTCATATGTAGCGGACATCCAGCCAGAGAACGGTCATTCTGCGTGGATCATTGGTACGTGCTATTCTACTTTTGTGCATCCTCGTCTCACTATCTTTCCAGCGAGGTTCATGACTCTCTACAGTAAGAGGATACGAATAACAGTCCAACTCTTGCCCTAACGTTTGTTAGACGACGGGGTCTTGCACAGTTCGTATGGCCAACCCGACGACGATTCCGGCATCGATGATAAAGGGCCGACATCCGTTGGTCCCTACCGACACCATATTATTCTGAAAATCCTCGGACCGTTTATGGTCTTCTCTCCTCATGTGTACGCAGCGGAGTTGCACTCATTTCACGAGGGTTTCACCCTGGCGCGCTGGTCAAAGTTTGTCAACAAGGTGGATCAAAGCATACGAGACTCCAATCTGCTGGTATGTTCGTGCCTCTGGTTTTGTTTCTGCACATTTTAACACGGATTGCTTAAACGCAGGCCACAGTGCTCCTCAGCACAGATGTGGGGCTTCTCGCCTGGAGTCAAAACGGCAACACGGTCCCAGGAATTAATTCACCATCAGCCGAACAGATTGCGACATATGTATCAATCATCTGCAGTGTTGGGAGTATCATCACCGGTCTCGCCATCTTTAAGCAGTATCGTGCTACGGGTGCTGATACGCCGCTACGAGCGGTAATGTCCTTTGCTACTGACCTTTTCACATGGCTCACCTCTTTCATAGGTCAGAGCGCTGAAACGTATCCTGAAACAGCCATTCGGTCTACCCTGTCTCGCCATCGTCTGCAGTCTTCCCTACGTGCTACTGATGTGGAGGTACGCACCGCGCTGATGTGTGACGTTCGAGACTGACACGGTGCGGGACAGTCTGATAGCCTTCCTGGTCGCGTTCGGCATCATTTTTTACAGGGGAACGGGTATTCAGGTTCGCATTCCTGTCAGTGTGGCCCTCTTTCTGGGTGTCCTTGGTTTGGTGTTTTGCTGGTACACTGCCAGGATACCCGGAAAGGAGGACCAGAGGCCGGAGAGGCAACCGGTCGAAGACAATGGTTCCGTTTTCCCGGCCTAGTCTGAGAGCGAGGTCTGGACGCTGCCTCGATATGTGTGTCCTCTTTCTTGTTATCCCAGGACGGTTGCTTGTCCTCTCTGTAAAAGTACATATGTATACGAAGTGTCTGTTTACATGAACAATTGACTTTGGTAATGAAAGGAGAAATGAGAGAAATGTTGTAGCACCTAGCCAAGACTGGATTGAGGTGCACCCCTTGTCTTGATGTGAGAGAAAGCCAGAAAAATGGTGTTGGGTATGAGATGTCCAAGGAATCTGTTTTGCCAGCTCACCAATGCATCCACAGGCATCCACAATAATGGATCTGGAATCACCAGGGGCAGAGAAGGCCCTGGATTTATGATCATAAGGGAGGATGGCCCATTCCCTTGATGTTTGTAGGGCAGTGTCATTGAAGTATGTATGTGGGAAAAAATGCTATTGGCCACAAATCACTTGGGAGTTGTGTGGGACTATATGGCAATTGTGGTGCATTCCTATCATTGCTGGGCTTACTAATCTACACAATAAAGGCATACCACGAACTTAACAGGGGTCTCAGTGATATTGGTTGACGGAATGCTTCACCTCAGCACTGTCTCTTTTAGACGGGCTGGTCACCAAACTAATTGACTGTGCGTTTTCAGGCTTCAAGAGTCCAAATCGATCCTCAAAACGGCACCAAAACGAGATCCGTTTTCTACTTTGAACGACCCTAATCCCACGGCTTCGCCATCCTATGTTCCAACTTGTAAGCAGGTTCCCTCTATCGGGTTTCGTAAAATCACATGCCGGATAGCACCCGGGAACGTTCTGTCAGCTCACAGTCGTTTACCGGACCGATAGTCATAGCGTAATGGGCGTCATTGCTGGATATAAGGGCGAGGCAAGTACCCCAAAGTTTCAGCACGAACCGCAATATTCGACATGAAACTGGTAGGGAAGACGTCCAAGTCCCATTTTCATCGACTCACACCACTCACAGATCGAGTCCGCGCGCGAAAACATTCGCTCACTCCTCGAGCAATGTAACATGACATATGGGATCACTCCATTTGATGAGGACCTATACCATGAATGTATCGACGACGCGACACAACGTGGCTATCCAGTCGACGGTGATCCATCTGTGCGGACATATTTGCGAGAAGGGGTCGCCTATGCTGCAATCGCCGGAATGCATCTCCCCCATCGCCCGACCCAAATATGGATCGCACTCTACGCTTCATGCGGTCTCTTCGTGGATGACGCGGCCAGCCAATTCAAGGCAAAGATACCCGACATCTATCTTTTTAACGATCGTTTCATTAGGAATGAACCACAAGGATGTGCCGTTCTAGACGCGTACGCAGATATCCTCCGTCGGGCCACGGACCTGTATCGACCGGTTGCCTCCCATTTGATCACTACATCGACGATGAACTTCGTCACTGCCAATTTATTGGAACATGAAACAAGATCTATGGAGGTACTGCCCCCGGATTCATCTCCGAGCATATGGTGCTGACGACATGAATATGAGTAGATCTCGAGCGCTGCACAACAGTACCCCACTTATCAGCGAGTGATGTCTGGTGTTTCAGAAGCCTGTTCCTTCATTATGTTCCCGCGGGAAGTCCCTCTGAATGATTACATTCAGGCGATCCCAGAGATGACGCTGTTCAGCCATAATGCTAAGTAGGTGTCCCATGCTGTCCACGTCGACAATTCATTCATGGCTTGGTTTAGCGATGTGTTATCCTTTTACAAGGAAGAGCGAGTGGGCGAGACGACGAACCAGATCTCCACGCTAGCCGCTCGCACGAATAAATCAAAGTTGGAAATATTTGGGGAATTGACAGATACGACGATCGGCCTCTATAAGAGGATTGTAAGAATACTGGAGCCATCCCCAGAGGCATGCAAGGCGTTTAAACAGTATGCGGCAGGATACGTTCGCTTCCATACTTCTACGGCGAGATACCGATTAAACGACCTCGACTTATAAGCATTGTATTTGAGTTGGTTCTGGACTCTATTGTACCTTGTAAGCTCGACAGAATAATAGATTCTGTACTTTCCAGGTGCGCGTGAGTGTGGGAGGTGATAGTCTATTGCGGATGTATCTCCCTACCTCTGCTCATCGGGCTTGATGGCAGTTGGGTCACAGGTGGAGACTGGATGCCCAATACGTGTAAATGTGCCGATACGCCGACTGCATTGATGCACAACCGGGTCCCATGTTGAAGCCTGGGTGCCTTTCCGAATCGCATAAAATAATGATCTGACAAACTATTTGCACGGCCGCCAACCTTGAATAAACGGGTGCCACATTGTTTCTCGCCTTATCAACCACGTGATGTCGCAAATTTTTTAGCGCCATTGTAATGCCGGCAGCTTACAATACCGGGTTTTTACATAATAAGTACCTTACAATGACTATTACAATGGAATGATAATAGGCGAAGATAAGTGATAATAGGCGAA
>JBBPKT010001110.1:0-10948 GCA_038089395.1 Pulveroboletus frians
GGAGCAACGAAGACGGCATGTTCGATTTCGTCACGGAGCGCAACACCGAGCAGAACGCACAGATCGCCGTCGTGGCCGGTGGCGAGGTCGATGGTGACGGTGACGTGGATGGCGCCATGGATCCCGATCCACTTGGTGAGGGGGTCAACGTCGTCGTACCACCTGAACCGTACTTCCCCTCTACCCTGAATCGACCAAACTTTGGTTCCGCCCGAGGAAAGCGTGGTATGAAGAGAAGAAAGTCCAAGCACCACGAACTTCTCCCACACACCACCTCAAGACCCTTGTTCCAACGTGACCGGTGCACGATCACGGTCACACAAGGCCACCCCGAATCCTCTGGAAGCAGAAAGAGGCTGTACATCGTCGCAAGCGATCTCAGTGACGAAAGCAGATATGCCGTCGAATGGGGTATCGGAACGGTGCTTCGTGATGGTGATGAACTGTACGCATCTCCAACTGGCTCATTGCATGACATACTCCCCTCTCTCTCACAGGCTCATCATTACCGTAGTGGAGAACGAGCACAAAGGTGGGCCTCGTTACGTGATGCTGATCAGGGTCTAATAACTACCGCTAGTGGACCCACTCACTCCGAATCCTGCAGACCGAGCGACCAAGCTGCGCAGTCAGCAAGAGGTGCGTTGCCACTCTTCACGTGATCGTATTTCTCAGCCACTGCCTCGTAGCGTCAAGCTCTCGCCTACATCCTTCTCCGTCAGGCGACGTCACTCCTCCAACGGACTAGGCTTCAAGTCTCCGTTTCGTGTCAGGCCTGGCACGCCAAGAATGCTCGCCACATGCTCCTCGATATCGTCGACCACATCGAGCCGACCATGCTGATTGTCGGCTCCCGTGGCGTGGGCCAGCTCAAGGGGTACGTGTCAACCTGATTCCCCACATACCACGTCATCCCATCCGTTCCCGCAGTGTCCTCCTCGGTTCGACGTCACACTATCTCATACAGGTATTGTCCCGCTCTTCATTTCCAAGTGCTCATCTTTGACGGTCGTTTTCTTTTCCCCCGTTCCATTGTCCCCACCGCCGTACCCACGTCGCTGTTGTCCACGATCACGGTCCGTCTGGCGCTTGGATACGCAGCGATGTTCCGTCCCTGTCATGATCGCTCGCCGTCGCCTCAAACGCCCCCCGAAGCGGTCCGCCCATCTCGCCAAACACCGCGTCCACGTCTCGCTCGCGGAGGCGGGCATCGATCGTGTCGCTCCCAAGGTCGACCATGCCGTGGCGGTCATGCGCGATGAGATGCAACGGGAGGACAAGGAGAGAGATGATCCGAAGACGCGCGGGATCGCCGAGGCGGAGGCCGAGGAAGGCGATGGTGATGGTGACGGTGATGGCGATGGCGATCCGGACGGCGAGGACGGTGGCGAGGGGATCGGGGACAGTGGCGAGGGCGAGGGGTTTTTACGCACCAAGCTGAAAAGCTGAGGGTGATCGTTTTGTCTGTGTAGGTGCGAGCGCGGTGCCGATAACACGCCGTGTCCGCTGACGACGCCTTGACTTTTTCTATTCTGTTTCCTTTTCGTTCTTTTGTGTACGTTATCGGCCGATGGGGTCTTCACGGAGGGTTATGTTCTCGGAAATGGCCCGTACGATACGGTTGGGCTCGTTACCCACGTCTTTTTTTATTTATATGTATCTGCGTCTTTGCCATACACGGGTAGGCTGGTATGGCATGCGGGGCAAGACATGCGGGGGAAAGAGACGCCCATACATCGTTCGCACGTACACACACATCCGATTCGATCATGGAAAGCGTATCCAATTGAGTACAAGCGATTAAAAAAAGACCCAGGGGCAGATAGCATCAACAGATTACACATCAAAAGAGATCGCATCGGGTTTTCGTGTTCCATCGTTTCGTTTCGTTCTCGATCCCGTTTGGAGAAGAAGAGGGCGAAAGGAGAAGAAGAGAAAAAAAGAGAAGGGTATGGATAGAGATCGCGCGTGTGATATCGAACGTCCGCGTTACGCTTTCACATCTTCCACGCGTGCCCTGGACATGTGTGAGCGCGCCCGCCGATGGTGCAAGGGAGGCGATTACTTACAGTACTTCCTCTGTCTCCTCCGTATGATTCCGGACGCGGTAGTACACCATCGGGAGTGCAAACACCATACCGGCCACGGTCAACCCCCACGTGGAGAGGAAGATGTTCATGTACCTGTTTCAAGCCGTCATCAAACGCGCCGTCACCAGGAGGACCACTCACGGTAGCTTCACCGCATCGGCACGCCACACGCCCGCCGAACCAGACGATTGGAGAGACTTGTCTACACGGACGGTCACGACACGACTCGGGGCAACACGAGGCACTCACAAAACCCGGTGAACACGGCCAGCTTGGCGAGGTTGTTCGACATGGCGCCCATTAGCCAGTACACGTACGTCTGCCACATCGAATCGAGGAAACCGTAAAAGATCATGAGCCAGACGTGCGCGGGGTAGCTCGAGTCGTAAATGTCAATGTTGGGCGGTGACGCGGCCACGCTCGCGCGTGTGTACGTTCTGGCGGGTGGCGGAGGGTTAGGGGCGCCCATCGGCATCGCTTGAGACTCACTTTTGGTAAAAGTAGGCCCAGATGTGGACGACGAACACCATGAGGAAGACGACGACCCAGCCGATGAAGGCGCGCGTTCTTCGTTGGTACCCTTTCCGATCGAGGATGACATATCCGATGAAAAGAGAGCCAATGATTTGAGATATCCAGTACACGAAATTGTTCAAACCGCGAGCACGAATGGTAAAGAGGGCACCGTTGTAATCGTTGAATTCTGTGATACCGGGGTTTAGATTTCCATATCGGTTTGGCAAACGCAAGTTGGAAAATACGCACGCCAGGTGTAAAAGTAGTTGGAGGCAAAGAACATGGGGAAGAGCAGAAAGATCCACGGATCATCTCTGAGGGCGAGGAAGAGGCTGATGAATTCGGTTTTCCAAGAAGGATGGGTGACCTTGACCACCCTCGTGCCATCGGTACGGACCATCTTGTACGGGTCAGCCATGAACACCGGAAGAATGACCCCGATAAGGGTAAGGACCAAGAAACCAATCTGCAAAACGGCGCGTCGGCTTGATAAATACCTATGTTGGTGTATACTATACTTACATAGGTTCCGTTGCCAACTGATATCAAACAAATCCATCAGCGAGGAATCCCGGATCCGGGGAAATGGGTCATAATCATACCTGATCCAGCCTATCAAGAAGCATTGAGCATTTCGGATGAAACACTGGGGCAATCAGACTCACTTTTGAGTTGAAATTCTGTCCGAATGCGACGGCGGAGCCGACCACACCGCCCAAGTTGAAGATGGCCCAGAAGATGCCAATGAACATGCCCTTCTGAGCTTCGGTTGGATAAGCCATCATCATACAACCTTGGGCAGTCCATAACAAGGCCGCACAAACACCGAGGAGAGCGCCAGCAGTAACGACGAATGCACCCGCACCAGGGTGGATATTGACAGCCCTGATGGACCGATTAAGCAAAAGGCGTGGCGAGGCCGAACGAAGAAGCCATACAAGAAGGAAGCAATGTATAAGGAATACCCCCACGTTCCCAGCATGAGTGTCAGTCGGGGTCCGAGAAGGTTGTTGATCGTGCTGTCGTAGACCGTTCGTTATCGTCCGCGACACGGAGGGACGTCGTGCTCACCCAGAAAAGAATCCAAAGAAGGCAAAGGTGGCATAGAGCGCCGCGTTCGCGTTTGCTTGGTCTGTCGAGTTGACTTGTCCGCCTCCGCCGAGGCCAGTGAGTGCGTTAAACATGCCGGGACACATGAAGCAGACCAGCCCCAGGATGGCGACCTGAAGAATGGGGTGATAGTAGATCCTTCGCCATCCTGCCGGACGCTCGAATACCGCGGGTGGCTGCTGTGAGCCAGAGTCATCGGAGCTGTGATCGCTGTCGAACTTTTCAGCCTCTACCCTGGCGTCGGACATGGTGAGTGGGTTCCAACGGGGAGAAAAGACGGACCGGAATACAACGGTATTTATACGACCCTTGCAAGGGGCAAAGAGTGCAACGTTACGCGTGCATGTGCGCCGTCATATCGCCCACGAAACCTAAAAAGGTTAGGCAAGCGGTATCACTTGACCGCACGTCCACGCGGGCGAGCTGGCAAGTGACGGACATCGATATCGGTTGGGGAGGGAGACACGATACAAGGAGGACTGCTATCGTATCCTCCACGCTGACCCTATCTAAGCGTTCGGCAGCCCCTTGGACATGGGATAGCGAGAGCTTCACTACGCACACGGTGGTAACAGATCGTAATCACTCCGTGGCGGCGTAGGGATCACCGTGTGCCGCCTATCTCCCACACGCTACTACTACTCCCGCTGTCCACTTACCCCCTCGCAGTATCAAGGGAACAGTCATGTATTTCGTATGACAGTGGTCACTAACTCAAGGTGTGCATGGCGGGCATTCTGCAGAGATAACGTAGCCGATACGAATCAGTCGACACGGGGCCAGAGAGGCACGATGTTCCGGCCGCATAGCACCGGGGAAATCAATGGATGGACATTCCGTTCAAAGGCACTGCGATGCACAATGATGGTGGCCCATAGAGACGATTGCTACCGCACTGTGGTTGACTTGGTCTGCGTCTTGTCAAGCTGTGCAGATCCGTACCGACAAAGAGGGGAAACCTCATTTGGATGGCAATTTTGATTAGCTAGCTGATGGGAAACAAGCTGGTTTGATATTGGAGGTCAAGTGCTGGAGACAGGTCAACAGCTGCCGGCGCGTACAGCTGGCAGCCCAGAGGAACGTCACATGCGCGTCCCTGTATATTCCAACGTACCACAGATCTCCTACTGGGGGCCAAACTTTGCTAATCGATGATATTGGTCGCCTCCCATCGTCAACGGTCCGTTCGTTTGTCGTCTAGAGTTTGCTCCTCGTGCGTCGAGCCACCCGCGATGACGCTGTCGTCCACGACGAGCTGCCCGTCCACCACCACTCCGCCAACTTCTAAAGACTCCAGTCGGTCTGGTAACGTCTCACCGCCGATCGGGGGTCCGTCCGCTTCTTGGCGCAACTGCCCATCCCACCAGCCATCCACCGAGCCCCACACGACCTTTTCTCGGCCCTCGGCTTCTTCCCGTAACGTCTCCTCTCGGCCCTGAAGCGCGAGTCGACGGAGTTGTTTGATGTTCTCGGCAGGTTCGCGGAATGTGAGAAAAGGGGAACAAAAGAACGGAGTACGAGAAGACGCAGATGAGGCAGGGTCGTCCGTCTCTGGTGTTACTTCGTCCGAGGGTGCAACGTCGCTGTCATCCTGGCTCAATACTACTTTCTGCTCAAGTGCCGACCCGCTCTCGTCTACGGACCGCTCACGTGAAGCAGTAATATCCCTGTCGTAATTAAAAGGCACATCCAGTCAACGGGACAAAATCTGAGACAGGAACTCACTTGGGAGGGGGTTCGAGTCCCCTTATCGCAGAGATAACCTCCTGCACACTCTGCTTGCCCCCAAAATCGATTTTCTCCCATGCCTTTTCCATCTGCTCAAGCGTCTCAATACCAGCAGGGAAATTGAGCGCCGCCCTGAACTGGCGATCGCGTGAGTCCTCCAGCCGCCGCCGAATCTCAGCCTCATCAAGGGCAGATTCGATCAACGTCCAGTGAATCGGGCCTGACATATGCAACGACGTGAGCGCGGTCCCAAGAGCCAGACCATCAAACGCAGCTGGAATGACACCCACATTCACGATCATCCCCGATTGCCCATGTGCCACTCACATCCTTGCCATCCACGTGATTCACTACTCGGACGTCAAGCTCCGTGATGGGACACGGCTTCCCTTCGACCACTTCGTCCCACTCGGTGGGTTGAACCCAGACATTGAGTTCTTGGCTCAGCTCGCGCGTTTCAAAGGTGCATTTGACGCTCTACAGATTAGAGTGAGCACCATTGTCCTACCGGCCGGCGACCATCCCTGAGAGGGGACAAATGTAAACGGGATAAACTTACCCGTTGCCCATATATTGACACGACATCGCTCAATACTCTCTCCAGCAACGAGACACACTTGTTAAATACCCTCGCGCCCTTCCCTGGGCCATATAATCTCTCTTCCATCTCCTCAAGAGATACGTACTGAAAACCGAAAATCCGTGCTGTATTGTGGTAAGCGATCAGAACGCCGTCCATGTTGCCAATTCGCGCCTGGAAGCTAGTTCGGGAGGAGGGTGTGAATTTTGATGAGGGGTCTGGAAATTAAATTACCTATATTTCAGAAATGCGCTCCGAATGAGGTCATAATATTCCTTTTCGAAACTCTCCAGGGGGCCTGTCAACGTCTTGATCAAATACCCCGAGTTCTCCTAGCAATGGAAAACTGTCAGTTCTCGAATTCTTGTCTATCACAAGGAACCCACTCATAGTTTACCTCGTAATTGAGAATATCTTGTCGTATGGGCACAACCGCTCGCGTCTTTATGTCGAAGACACCGGTCCCGGGTAATCGAGGATCAACACAGTCGAGTTGGGAGCGCATGATGAACCGTTCCGACTATGTCAATCACAGACCACGAGATCATGGCATTAATGAAAGTGATTACAAATTTACCGAGGGGATACCCACCTTCGCATACCGATACGCTTCTGGTCTCGTATCCAAGCCTTCCTCGGCGACAGGGGAAGACCGCAGAAGCTGTTTGAACTCTCCCTCGGAGACAGTCAAAAATTTCTCCAGCATCGTTCCCTAAATTGCGATGCTCAATATAAGGCAACCCAATCAGCAAGGAGATGTGACACTTACTAACCATGTCAACACGTTCTTCTCAGCCAACTCATCTATCTTATCGGAGTCGATTAACCATGTCCCTTCCTTATAGTTGAGTACCACAGATGCAGGCATGCGTTGACCTGGCGTGAAATTTTTTGGCTGATAGAAGCTGGTCAGTCTCGATTATTCACAATTCACGGTCAACGGGTGCGATGAGACCGATCGTTATCAGACACACCCTAAGAGGAGTGGTGGAGACATCGGACGGATGAAAAACGATTATGAAGATCGCAAACATCACTCATGCAATAATACCTGGACAGGCCTACCTGAAAGACAAACGCACGACTCAATGAGCTCGTGTCTACCTCCCTGTCCCCAGAAATCAAGAAATAACAGTGAGACAGGAGACCTGTCAGCGAAGACGTTGATCCTGCAAACGGCCGTTTGTGCTGTTTGGCCAGCTTCCAGAGGTCCTGGATTGTGTGCGTGAGTTGACACGACGCAACAAAAAGGCGTGAATGACAAAGTAGCCAAGCCATCAAATGTCACGTACGTTATCCATTGAACTCTTTATGAACCCTTTCACCCGCTCAAAGGCAAAATCTTTGACTGCAGGTATGGATTCTAGCCATGGCGTAAAGTTGTAAATGCGAGAACGAGGATCTCGAAGCCAATATACGCCTGGGCTGGCGTAAGATCACGCGGTATAAAACGATACCCATACGTGGATTGAGCCAAAGAAACTGCGAAATCAAAATCTCACTGACTTGAATAATACCCGATCGAGACCATGTGCAAGCTGAGCAATTGGTTTATGCTCAGAAGGGGATTTAACATCTACCAGGTGGTTTTGGCGAACGTCACTTTGACTGCACTTGCGCGTCGAGCAGTCTTACAACGCACCTTGGAGGACATTGTTGCATCGCTCAGCATCATCGGAGATATAACCTTCCGTGCGGCGCACATATGGAATTTGGTGCGGAGGAAGTGCGTGATGGGATGACGATGGTTTCGACGATGCTGGCACAATCTCTTTTCTAGGTCGAGGTTGGAGCGTGGCGCGGGGCTTCCTCGGGGGCGGCGGCGCTAATTCTACGTGATGAAACAAGTCAGATCCAAATATCCCAAGCAAGCGGACACGGTACCATCCTTTCCCCAGCCAGAGCTCCAGCCATCTGAGACGGAACCACCCCTACCAAAAACCAGTTTGAGACACTCCCTGCGCACGCCAAGTGGGTACCCACTTGGTTCTGCGTGGCCTTTTCTGGCGTTCTAATTTTATCTGTGTGGGCTTATACTTCTTTGTTGTCACCGGGAGAGGTTTCCGGACTTTAGGCTTTGGCGGTGTCTTGGTCTTCTTTTCGGGTGGCCGGGGTGCAGGGGGGGAATGACCAAGTCTGCTGAGCCTTTCGGACAAACGTAGTTTTGGTGGGTGGGGATGGGTAGAGGCGAGCTCTGTACTGCAAGGCAGCGAGACACGCAACGTCCGAGCCTGGAATGGCTGCACGACGCGCCGTCCGGCAACGATCAATGCGAGTCTCGGAACGGTCGCATTTTGGTAGAGTGTTTGCATGGACTCTAACCTTTCCACTGCCAACGTCCACGTCGAGAACAAAGAAGAAGAGGCCACTCGAAAGTCAAAATGTGGACATTCACAAGTCACGTGAGGTACTGAAAAACCTGGGTCCGTCCCACTCCCGAGCACGTCGAGCGAGCGCGTTCGAAACACATCGAGGACACTCGCCAGCGCACGTTCTGGTCGCTGCATGGGGACGAGGCCGAAACGACATGAAAGCATCTCAATCGACACGTAAATACACGCCAGAGGAGAAGCAGCAGCTCATCAAGAACCTCGACATCGAAGGTATGCCCACCGTCTCTCCGAGCCACGTGTTGTCCTCAACGCGCTTTACTTCCATCGACGCCGCTGTGCGTTCACGGACTTGTCATCGTTTTTGATCACGCCACGCAGTTGAACATCGCGTCCGTCAGCTCGAAGAATGGCTCAACGTCGCGCTCGAGAACTTTCGTCTCCACCAGGAGGGCCTTATTTCACGCATTCCAAGGCTCGTTCGCGGTGTAACCATGGGCGAATTTGCGGATAAATACGACGGGGATATCCAAGCTTGTTTGCGAGGTCTGCAGAGTGAGCGGATGGGTGAAACGGAATTTGAGATCGATCGAGATACACGGAAGCGGAAGTGGGCGGCTGCACAGGAGGATGCTGAGGGACTTGGATCCGGGCACGCACAAGGGCAAGTGGGAGACCCAGCAAGAGCTACAAAGAACGGTGAGCCACCATCGTGCCCTGAGCCGGCCGTCCGGATTGACCGAGGTGTACCGCTCAGCGCGCCTGATGACCACTTCACCGAAAAAGGTTGCAAGTGGACCCTCGAACGCGTCGCGTGTGTTTCCCGTCAATCGTACGCCAGGTACTTCCCGAGCCATGACGACGCGTCTACCTGTCCTGAGCCCTTCCAAGACCAAGAAGGCACCTCCGTTTATCCCTGTTCGGACGTCACCGATCAAACAAGCAAGCACTACCACCACCCAGCGCGCCCGTCCGCCCTCCAGCGCTGTCTTCGATCCAACCATGTTGCCCCCCAAAGCGCCTACATACCCAACGTTACGCGCACCACGACACGATGAAAGCATGCTGAGTGTGAATGGGTCTCCACTTGCCAATCCATATACCCTTGGACTCGGCTGGTTCACTGGGGAAGACATTGAAGATGAGCCCCTTCATGGAAAGGGCAAGGAGAAAGCGACAGACAACCCGAGAACGTTGCGACGCGTTAACAGCATCGTCATCCGGCACGATCCCCCCGAGGGTCCGATTGCTCAGCCCCCGTCTCAAACACAATCGGGTACCAACTCACAAATGCCGAACGCCGCCCCTCACTCCGCTGCGCGCTTACGCTCTAATTCACGAACTCAGCTCCTCTCATCATCTGACGGTGCGCAACCACCCCCAAATAATACCTTGGTCCCATCGGCGCCAATACGTCCTGCTTCTGCCCTCGTGTCTATACCGACTAAGGACGGACATCTCCTTGAATTCGACCCCCTCACCACGTCTCCACGTGCACTCGACAAACTGGTCGGTATTACAGACAGCGCAAAGAAGCAAGCCAAAGAGGAGATGGCTAGACTTGTGAAAGAAGCCGTCAGAAAATGGGTAATCGATTAGACAAACCCCCTCGCGGTGATTCATCTACGGACAGGGACTCGATTTTTGCATCGTTTCGAGATTTACCTGTCATCCATCGATCCAGTCCCTATTTATTCCAAGTTTCGCAACTGCATCTTTTTATCTCGTTGGCTACATGATCATCCCTGATGTATACCGTTTGTAGCATTCAATTATAGTAATCTAGTCCTGTCCGCTATAGTGGTCGCCTTGGAAGCCTCCCGGTTTACCCAGGTACCTATAGCTAGCATATATATCGCCCGGGACATATGCACTGTAAGCGCTCAGTATCAGATGTAACGGTCTTAGCCGGTCGGACTCAGTTACACGCCCCCGCCGATTTACGGGGTGAACTTCAACTCCCACAGCCTCACTACGCAAAGAGACAGAACAGCTCGAACCAGTCTTGACCGGACCGATTGACCCTTAGTAAGTAACAACAAGTCCGCTATGTTTCTTCGCTGCGGCCGCCTCCGAGCGATGACGCTTGTTGGCGACGACTCTCCGTGATATCGCGCTATTTTCAATACTACCCAGGATCTTTTGCAACGGCATATACTACGGTGCGTGATTCTGATATAGAGGGTGATATGCATTCGGATGTCGGACTCCAGCATTCTCAAGAAGTCTGTCGCGCTTGATGATATCTAGTAAGTAGTCATGGGTGATTACGCCCTCATGCTGCGTGGCAAGTAATAATAGGTTCGATCTCAATTAACGCTTCGTTCTGCGGCTTAAATACGCCTACAGTAACACCGAACGACCGAGTCGGGGTTATGGGGATGTTGACAGCCTCCGTCTTCAATTCCACACTTCACTCTCATCGGTCATTCTACCAGCTAATTTTCAGGACCCCATACAGTAAAAGCACCCATTGTGCGTGTCGTGGCATTGCAAATCCCGTTGGAGCAACCCATTCCGAGTGTTTCCGTTGAGGCGGGATGAGGCCCGGTTCGTGGGTAGGCCCATCCCAGCAAAAGAGCTCGCACGATAGT
>JBBPKT010001111.1:0-10947 GCA_038089395.1 Pulveroboletus frians
GATGAGGTGCACCCTGTGCATTCCAGTGGGTAATCTCTGCTCGTTGTTTATCAACATTGAGTTCACCCAGGTCCATCCGGATCCCACCCCACTCTCGTGGGTCCGGTCCTTTACCCTTAGACCGAGATGGCCCCGCATTTCGGTCTGCTGGAATTTCGAGCGATGGTCCCTGTACCTTGCTCATCCAAGACTGGTACAGTTCACGTTCCAAGCTAGTTAGTCCCCTTTCAGCCTGTCGGACATGATCAGGCACCTTCCGGGTACTGAGTGCTGCAGCAGTTGCTCTGTCCTGTGCACGCTGTTTCTTAGACACAACGGTAGTCCAAGACTCATCTGTTAAATCAGGAGTTACTTCCTCAATTTTTACTGGTATGAGCATCTCCCGTATCTCGGGAAGATGGTACTCGGTACACCTACTATGCTCTTTGCCCTTCCGCTCTCCCGTTGCCGGTTTGGGAGCAGGCGGCGGCAGTCTCGTCAGAATGACATCACGATACGAACATGTTGTGTCTGACGGTACTCCCAGGGATTCCACCACTGGGGACCTGATTGGATGAGAGGGGTCGCTAGTGGTGCGACAGCAGGGGGTACTATCCGCTTCCAGCTCGGAAGCCTTTCCACTTCGTAGGGAATATCTATGCATTTGTTAGTTACTAAATAAAATGATAGAGCGCACTTTCTTGTTGAATGCGATCGGTAAGTGTCCGAAACTAACTTGGTCCGTTCGCTGGCCAGGCGTAGGGGTTCTGGAGGTCAGATGGTAGGTTGCTAGAGCGCGGTCAAGTCAAGAGAGTTGAGAGATGATAGGATCAGGTTAAAAATATGTAACGCTGGCAGGTAATGTCGGTGTTTACACAAGAGTCTCGCCCAAAGGTAACCTGAGTAAGCACTTTAGAAAAGACTGGGGGGTATGTACATGAGAGCTTCCACTTTATACTACATCGGCTAGAGCAGTAATATCAATCATCCGTAGCCTAGACATCCAACTGAGCCCATCAGGTGTGTGTATATATCGTTGGGTCAAGGGTTAGTCTCTTTCTGAGTTTCCGACACTCCTTCCGACGTCAATCCGACGTTCCGACAGATGGTTGCCACGCTACATCTTGGGTCTTATTGTGTTGTCAGCATTTGACACAGTTGCTTCTCAAAACTGCTCGTAC
The DNA here is from genome assembly GCA_038089395.1 of Pulveroboletus frians. NCBI lineage: Eukaryota > Fungi > Basidiomycota > Agaricomycetes > Boletales > Boletaceae > Pulveroboletus > Pulveroboletus frians. Next base: position 1,161 of record JBBPKT010001111.1, read on the forward strand.
GCACCAGTGTTGGCCGACGGCATTCTCAGCGACAGTACGTGGCTGGTGGCTTTGAAGAGCAAAACAACAGGGTGTTTCAGTTTACTCGTGGAATGCATAGACGTTTGGTTATTCTTTATATGGGCTGTCCTCGGCGCTTATTCTTGTATGTCCTAGCTGGGCGACCTGGTTGCGAGTTGTAAGTGCTCTTCGTATTTCAGCTATTCATGACGAGCACACAGTTTGCATTATACCTACTCTCCACACTGAGAACAAGACGAGTGTGCACTCCACGACGACCCCAAACAAGGAGAGATCATATCTGACGTGTCTGCAGTGGAACCCCTGCGTTTGGCTTATAGACGAGGTCGCACTCGTATGTACACGCCCCTCTTAAACGTGGCTAGTTGCATTCACATACAACCAAAGACATATGTCCAGATCTCCGCTGCTTGACCATATCATAGGCATCTGCATAGAAGCCACGAAGCTACCATGGACTACATACGAACTGGTCCTATTGGGTGCATGTCAGGTTTTCGTCCTTGTTTCTCCAAATACCTATTTTTGAGTCACCACATTATCAATTTTCTGATGAACAGGAACTGGCGGGAGCTCGTTGACTGTAGATACTGGGACAGCCATTCGACATATAAATGCTGTAGGTACGATTTCATCTATGCTGGCAGCACCTTCGCGCTCTTTCATATAGCCCCGTCTCGCGCCACGAAACGCAGTGCGTAACAGGTCCTGCAGAGTTTGGTGTCTTTTCTTCAACCCTTTTTCAACCATCATCGGCTCCGCGTTTTGACCTTTTTCTCCTTCCACAAATCCATTGTCGATGACAAACGTCATAGCACATGAAATCCGGTCCAGACATTCTCTGTGTCCACTCTTGCGACTCCAACATCGCACCTCACTACCCATAGGTCCTGGGGATTCGTCTCAGGCACTTCATCATTGGAACGAGTGTATAGTCTGCGTATAGTTCTCTATTTGTGCAAGGCCACCCGAACCCTTAGAACGTCGTGTGGCACTGTCTATGTGCCAACAAAGTTGTTCGATCGCCGAAGAAGTCGGGCATTAGGGATGTCTCTACACTGCCGATCTCGACATCACCTAAAGGAGAGGGCACTTATCACGTTTGGTAACAGGAGGTCCTTTCCGTGGACTTCGGGCCGTGTCGTACGGCTGGATGTTATGATATGACTTACTCATTCAGCGATGTGAGTATAGTTTTCCACAGTATGCAGAGGTTAGATGATGACGGGCTCGCAAATCAGGTCTCTCAAACTTTTTGATTGTCTGTTAGGCAACAAAGGGCGGATCACAATATATTGGGAATGTCCCAATTAACCATGCACGACGCACTTTGCCAACCACCGTGAGTACTAACTTCAAACGATCGTCGAATGCTTCAGGACATTGGCAAGTATTGGCCGAGATCTGAACGCATTGCAAAAGTGACAGGATGTAGAGACAAGGACGATCCACTGTTTGATCACGAAACAAGAGATTTACCTGTGGGGTGCAAAGTCGCCCCATAAACATGTTTTCACATTCTTTAGCATGTGGGTCTCCTTGTGTCCTCGTTGCTTATTCTCGTTCGGCCCCCAGGTACGTGACCTCGTTCTAACACTTATCTTAGCAATTAAGTCATCGCCTCTACTCAGTGCTGCCGAGTGCCAAGTCAGCCGGCCATGGGACTGACCTCAATTGCTGGCGTGGACACTCCCGCCGAGTCCTTATCGCCGATGTCATACTGTTATGACCATGACGGTATGTGTTAGTACCCTCTCATCCGTCGGAAGGGTGCTAAACTGACTGAGCAAGGACAGCCGCAGTTCGAAAGGAGCAACCTCCTGGCGAGGAAGAAGCCGTGTCCAGTGTTGATGAAAACGGGCTTGACACCTCCGGCCGTGATCTCGTTGCCTTATCCTTTTCACCCTCCTGAACAAAAGGCCTTTCCTCTACGCCTTCCTGTAAGTAACCCCCGTTACGCATACACAAATGCCTTGACTCTCAGACTTGGAAATACTGCACATTTCCCTGAGGGTCCCTGTCCACATTGCACGTACCCACTATCGTCCAAGGAATTCTCGTGGTCCTGGAGTGTACTTTGCCTTGATGTTATGAAGAGCCTCAGAAGACTAGGGAAGGGTACGCAATATAATGTTACTCAGCTCAGTTGATATCAACAGAGACTGGCCCCTCATGACGCATAGCACACTCCTACGATACGAAGAGCGACCTTGATGTGTATACAGGACCTCCGTACACTGCCGGATGGCCGGGCAAGATCAGACCTGTCACTGCCCTTTGTGATCCATCTCGCTGTTTGCATCCAGAGAATGTGGCATTATGAAGACCCTGGTAACGTCTTACAAGTACGTGGATCCCACGTCCTATACTGGACTGGCCGTGGCCGAGACACTTCCAGGTATGTGTGATAAATGATGGTGGCTGTTCCGGGCGGACATGAAGATCTATGGCTGTGGAGTAACAGGTGGGTCCCTTCGATACCTGCAGCGCCAGGTAGCATTTTTGGAGCCGGATGTGAACGTACGCCTCCGATTGGGTTCACTGGTCTTGTCCAACAAGGTATGTTCTTGTAATGTGACTCTTTGTGTTCTGGCGACTCCCACACCGCCAGTCGTGACGACGACTCTGACGCCTGATGCGAAACCAGCCAAAAATAGTGAGTGCATAGTGCCGGGAATGATGATAGTATCGATGAGCTATGTAATGCGCGTGTGCATAGAACGCACCTTGACCTGCCGGCAGGGCTGAGGTGAGTTGAGCTCGGTCCCACGCGTTACGAAAAAGGTGTACTGCAACACAGCCTCATGGTCTAGCTCAAGGAGGGCATGGCTTCAGCTTTCGAATGGTTCTTTCTGTTCCCTAAGCCATCCTTTTCTTTGAACAAAGAATAGTATTACATGGACAACATCGTTGTCAACGCCAACCGGGTCCCGTCGACAAACGATCTGACAAGGCGTTTCGGCTATTTTACTCGTTTCTGCAAAGCCGACGGCTGAGAGAACTCGGGACGTTCCCTGCCCTGAAAAAAAGAGCGACGTACGTCTCGGCAACCGGACCGTTCATCATCCTCGTCTCACAACCGCCGCCGCCGCCTTGCTCCTGTCTGAGCTCTTGGCAGAGGCCGTCGTTCTCTTGCAAATCCATCGAACTTGGTCCCTCTCTCTCCCCCACCCCCTTTTTTTGATGAAGCAGGGAATGAATGCAAGGTCCAAGGCACCCCTACTCATACTCCGAGTCGCGATCGGACCGACCGTCCCCCTCGTTTCTCTGAAATGGGTTTAGTCGATGGATTTAGTCATTGTCACGGTGGGAGGTCGTCTTCAGCGCTCTATCCCATCGCAAGTGACATGCAATCGTAATCTTGTCCTTCTTGCCACAGCCGAGGACACAAGGGAAGGGAAAGCGTCATCGATCCTCCACTGACAAACTTTCCAGCATGTGTTGTAACGTAAGTGAGGTAAAATTGGTACGACAAAGTAGTTCGTATTCCTCGTTTTCGTCCAAAGACTTTCTGATGTAAATACGCATTCCATCCATATTGATCCAATGGGACCAGATGGCAGACCGCTTTGCTCCCCCGGTGTGGTGTGTTTACTCTAAAAAATCCGCCTGAAACGGATGTCACGGTAATTCGTCCCAGTTATTTAAAAAATGCTTACGTCAGTACATGCCCTACTCAGATTGGAAAGAGCAGACCAGATGTTTGTCCAGTCCTACGTTAGTACCAACATCTTGAGCTTCCACCTTTAGGACAATGTCTTACTCCGGGTCCGTTTACGAACGGGTGGGGTGACGGCGCCATCGTCCCCAAGAGACTTTGTTATCTACTATCTTTACTCCACGGTCATGCGGGCTCACACACGAAGAATGCCGAAGCCACCACAAGGTTTGGTGAAACGCGAATAAGCTTTGGACCCATACAGGCAACCTCCGAGGGCCCATGCATCGGTATCATCATATCATCATCATCATCGCCACCCAACCACCACTTTCATCATCATTATCGCCATCGTCCATCCTCGGTTTTTCGTCGCTACATCATGGGACACGTCGAGGGCGCTTCTCATGGTACCTCCGCTGAATGAGCATTCTGGTAGAAGAGGTTTGGATCGTATGCGCCCACAGACGCCGTCATTCCCCTCCCCCTTTTTTTTTCTTTGTTTGAAGTAGGCAGCTGACCCGACACTCTGGGTTGTCAGCGATGTCCGCAAGGTTCCCATTGGCCGACGATTAATCTAGTTTCCACACCACCCAGCGGGTAGCTTTCAACACGTCAACGAGATGTACACATACGCCTCCGGGAGCGAACAAGTCGGCTCGCCAAAAAGGAATTCCCACCACGCCCTCTCAATCATGCATAGCGTTGGGAGGTAGCCAACCATCACGATACATATGTATTTGGTGTGACCTAGCCTAAAACAGACCTAGCGTGGGGGTTAGAGGGATGGGCGGGGGGGGGGGGACTTAGGGTTCAGAGATCTCAGGGATCCGGTGTGCTCGTCTGCTTCTAATTTTGCGGCCGGCGATGACACACAAGAGGCGAATACAGCTGACTTTTTTTTCCCCATTTTTTCACGTTTCAGGAAGACGGGAGGACATAGCAAATGAATGAATAATTAATCAGATAAATAATTCATAGCGAGCACATGATAGATAGTCTCTTGCAAAAAACTCTATTCGCACGTGCGGGTCCATTTTTCATGTGCACGTAAGAGACGTACGAGGGTCCTCCTCCATTCCCCGTTTGCCACATCGATAGCGGCGCACATGGTACCAGAGTATGTGCCAGGTGCGACGTTTTTATTTTATTTTCCTTTTTCCCGATTCCGTAAAGAATATGTATAAATATCTTGTCGTTCCACCGGGCTAACCTTGGAAGCTTCTTCAACCGCGGGAACGCCGCCGCCTCGTGTGGGCTCTGCGGTGTGTGCGCGGAAATTCCGCCATCAACGCTCCAGAATGGTCCACTTCTCGTTTCGCTTCGCCGTATTGACGGCCACTCGTAGAAAAAAGAAAGGACGACCGGAAGGTGGCGCCGCTGGATTTGAGCTATTGGCTCTACAATGCTAGATAAGAATAACTATATACAATTCAATCAACGAACGAAGAAGGGTGTGTATCACAAGAGAGGCTCTGGCCTATGTTGAATGATGGCGGAGGTTGGGCTATGTTACAGTCGCAGCTGGCGGTTCCGTAAAAATACATCAGTTCACTTGATGAGAAGTTGCACGTCTGGGCGCGGGACGAACGGCATTGAGGATAAAGGATAAAGTGCCAAGGGGAAAAAATCGGATGAACACGGGGCGGCGCAATGCGAATGATACGCATCAGAACGCGGACAACGCGGACAAGAAGGCGGACATGCTTAAATCGGTACCCACGCCAGGTATAGGTTTTTCCGAGTAGTCGAAAGTAAACGGGTCTTTCGAGAAAGCAGTAAAATCAGGTTGTGCGAACGGAGAGTCGACGGGCGAGTTCCTATGGTCAAAGATTGGCAGTTCAGCTGAATATTGATGACAAGGATATAGCTGATTTGGTGAGGCGCAAAAAGTGTTTGGCACAAGTGGATCGGACTCTAGCACACATTCGAAAGCAGGTGAGGGAGATGATGCTTGGGGTGTCGCGGGGTAGCTGGAGAGTGGGGATGAGGCAGGCGTCCAGTCGCCACAGTAAGCGAGATCGAGACACAGCGTGGGAGTATGAACTCGGCCATCTGTGGCGGGATAGCTGCCAAGGCTGACATCCGCTGGCAATATGGAATCCTCAAATGGCATGTCGAACGCGAAAGGATCCGGGTCCTGAGCATGATGGTCAGTGACAAGTAATATGTGATCGAAAACACGCACGAATGAGGGGTGAGATACTGAAGGAAATGAATAGTCAGGCGAAGGAACGAATGAATGTAAACCGGAGAGATCGGGACAGCTGTGCGAAGCAGCGAGTGGTGCCGGTGCTCTTGGCACTTCGACAGGTCTTGCTGAGGGTTGGCTGCTGAGGGAGCGTGTCCGACGGAAGAGTGATGGACAGTCAGGCTTCTTGGACTGAGGGTCGTCGATGGGGGCCGAAGACGACCTGCGGTAGGATCCAGCAGTAATCGGCGTCTCGAACCTAGTGACAAGCTCTGGAACGTGTGTGCGATCGAACTCCTGGATGGCGACATCGAGCTCTGCTCCCTTCTTGCCTTCAACGAGCAGCTCTGCTATCTTTGCACACCGCTTCATGTCCTTGGGTTCCACTTCCCGGACCTTTCGTTTCTCCGTCCCCCCCTTGACCTTGGAATGCGACGGTCGGAAGGCGTATTGTGGCCACTTCTTTCTATGCTCCTCTAGGGCTTTCTTCGCCTTCGTATGCCAAACCTGGCGTTCGTCTGGAGGCATATTCTGCCAGGTGAGACCGATGATCTTTGATAACGTGCTATGGTTCGTTTCGACCTCGGTAGAGACCAACTGGCTTTTAATGAAGGACGAGCGGAACAAGATGAAGGCGTTGGGTGGGCGAGGAATGTGGTCATCCCCACGCTTCTTACCGTGAGACTGACGGCGCGCTGAGCACTCGGAACCGGGGGATGGGAACAAGATCGGTTCAAAGCACCCCTGGGCGCTGGAAGGAGGGTCGTTGAAGGTCACAGGAGTCACATTAGGGGCAAAGGCAATATTCTGAGGAGAAGAAGGCTCCACTTGGATGGCCCAAGTTAAGTGGGCGCCTATGAAACACAAGTCATGGCATCAATACCCACGAACGAGGGACGGCGGAAAGAAAAAGGGCTATGACGAACCATCGGCATCCTTACATTTAATTTTTCCCGATCTTGCAGGCGGCATGGTTGGCGGAAGGTGTCACAACGGGAGGGGGAGAGTACAAGGAGCGTATCGGCGGGGGAAACACGAGGCGAGTGCTGGGGGAGGATGGATTTATAGGGAATGATACACGTACACGGTAATTTCAGGGTCCTGATAAGATGTAAGGCGTCTATCGAAGGACGGCATGCGTATGCAACAGATGCGTTATAACCCGCAGGCGGACAAGGCTTCCATGCCCAGGCTAGATCGTGACAGGCCATTGGGTCCGGTGTGGGCCGGATGGGAAGATGATGCATGACCAGCTGGTTATGTCTACACGGATCACTCGATCACGCGAAACCTGGCGTTTGCATCCATTTGGCAATTCTGGCCCAGACCTCCCAGACAACCCGATCACATGACCACTCACTTCTTCCGCCGCACCTTTCCTTTTCGGGATATCTCTTCCCGCTGTTTGCCTCCGCACCGGAGATGGCTTCTCTTGTCGGCTAACACCCACGCCTCGTGTCAGCTGAAAATTTCTGCGTATCCAGCATTGCCTCTTTCTCCCTCAGAATGGTTCTTGGTGGTCAGGAAACATTATCTACATCGTATCCACACTACTTTATCGCTAGGCCAATCTCTGTTCCTGCTCGACCACGTTCGGGACTTCAACTTTGTGTTGCGTCGCTAAAATCCCGTTGCCTTTCTTGGGGCGCCTTATCCTCGATTTCCGATCGGCGCCGCAGCACACCACCGTGCCCCACGACCGGATGGATGGTGTGTACCCTCTAGCTCGATATACCCTTTATCAGGCTCGACTTGCCCCCAAGTGAGTAGCTCTCTCCGGGACCCGGGACCTCTAAATCAGGTACGTCCGACGCCACTCTTTGCTTAGACACACGAGACCTCAGCCCACTGGGTCGGGCAGCTGGTGTCCCTGGTAGCATGGCAATGGACCTCGACTCGTCGTTTAAGTATCTGACATGGTTCGCTTGCTCCTCGGCTGCGAGTTCGTTTCACCGGCTTTCACTTGCCTCTCTTTTGGTTTTTCGTGGCCAGCTCCAGGCACGCAAGAGTGACTGCACACCACAGCATGCATAATCAACGACGCCATCAGTAACTGATCAGACCACCGCTTGCATGTGGCTACTTCAGCGACCTGTTATGTGGCGATGGATTGGCAAATGATCGTGTTTGTTACACAGGTGCGATGCTGGTAACCGCTTCCTCTCGCGTGATGCTAGCGGTCAAGGTCACCATGTCACGCCTGTCACCTATCTAAGGTGCATAAAGCCATATGGTAACTTTTACCACAGCCCATCAGATGCCTGACCGACCGAACGTTGCTCCTGTATGCTCGGCCATCCCCAGTCGCGTCACCCGTTTCGGGGGTTTCGTCGCAACACAACCAACCGTACATTAACCCCGACCCATCGAGCCAGTTAGCGATTTGAAACGGGGTGTGCGTCTCGTGAATTCCAACGCCAGGACTGAAGGTCTCGCGGTCGTTTAACGTTTTTCGTTTCCCTGAATCTAGTGTTGACATATCTTGTCAAGGGCACAGAAGGTCTCTACGTGGCAATTCTGTCCCAGACTCTTGTTCAGAGAGATACTCGATCTCTGGTACCGAGCGAAGAGGATGTAGAGTGTCACTGCCCCCGAAAATGTATGTCCTTATGGTATGAGGGGCTGGCCTCTCCTCGTCGATCATAGGCGTCCGAGTGTGATAACCACGCGCGTTGGGTAGCTCAAGGTGAGTCTTGCATCTGATCGCCCAATAACGCCACCTGCGCATGAATGAGGACGTGTACTTGACCGTATCTTTTTGCCTCATAGCTGCGTCCCGGATGGTTAACACTGCGTCCACTAGGAGGGATCTTTGGTAGCATGCTTCGACGGTTAGCCCGCCGCGTGCTGTCTGCTTATCCCCCTGGCTGTGAATTCTAGGTCCGAAATACATATATCCCTCCTAGACTTCACATTATGGCTACGACCGTACCCAACATGCTATCTAGTGGGAGTTGTGACGTCATTCGGCAAAATATGCTCAGCTAGACAGAATTCTCCTCGTAGGCGCAGTCAACATCCTGTCCCCTCTTTTTTTTTTTTTTTTGAAAGGAAAGACATCGGTAAGTTCGGCACATTCGATCAATACTTTGAAGTGCCGTGAGCGGGGAAAGGTCACGTACGTCTGATGCGGTAACCGGTGTAAGGCAGATAGATGCTTCACGTTTGATAGCGCACATCATCCAGAGCGTCGCGAAACACTTGGTAACCGGGGTAGGTGTCAACGAAGGAGGCACCTCCGCTCCTCTCGCACAAAAGCTCCGAGGAGACCTAAAACATTTTTGCCTGGCCGTTGCTTACTTCATACGGAGAGAGAGAGATAACATACGTAACGTATGATTAAATTTGATTGATGGATCCATGTGCTGTACTTTAGATATGCCCTGAGCCTGAATTCTATGCCTTCCTCTGAACGAGGGCGGCGATGTACTCCATCGGGTGTGCTGGGAGAGGTTGAAGATGCGCACGTGTACGGTGCTCGCATACCAGCCAGTCCACACGCGAACTCACGCACGCCAATCCATTCAGTTCACCGACCGGCGGATCAACACACGCTGTCGGGGGATGTCCATGTTCAGGGACAAGTGCTTGGTCAGCGTCCCAGCGCTGCCGAACAAGTGCCGACATCATACTCTCATGTGGGCGCGAACGAAGAGTCTCGTGGGTGCTGACTGTGATATGTGGATTTCACGCGCACTCCCAGGGATGCGTGCGATTGCACACCGTACATATGCCCCGATCACTGTTCCGTTCCCTTTCGCCTACTAGGGTCGTAATGGGATGATGCGGGCGCGGATTGGGATTTTGCGGGTGATCGGCTGTCTACGGGACCGTGCGGTGTTCCGTCTGTGAATCTCAAAGGGCATTGGGCGGAGAAACAGGAAAAAGTCAACATCAACCCACGACCGAAGATCGCC